>LS577939.1:151493-170379 GCA_900490775.1 Pristionchus maxplancki | reverse complement strand
CGCCCAGCGATAGGAAGATGCATCCGGGCGGGTCCCCGCATGCTTAGAAGTACAAATCGTAGTAAAAACAAGCAATGGTGATAACATAGGGAAGGAAAATGTCAATTAAAGAAAAAGTCGAAAATATTTTAGGCCCTGCAGTCCCGCCGCAGGCGACTAAGCTACAGTATAAAACCGGGAAATAGGACAAATTTTTGAACGCCATTAATTAACTAATTAGGCATTCTAAAAAAATTTAAATATCATTTCACATGTAGTGTTAACTATTGCGAATCGAATGAGCCTATATACACGATATATAATTGTGTTTAGAACGTTTTCGAATCCATAACAAAAATTTCAAATAATTTGAAATATTTGGCCCCAGCGTCGTAATAAAAAAATCTACCGATAGTCTTACTTACCGTCTCTTGAACGTTATCCAAGTATGGCGGTGGCGGCTGCATGATAGACTGAATGATGAATAAGCGATTTGTCCATGCAATATAAATCGTCGAGCATGACGTCACTCAACTGATGCCACACTTTTTATCAGTGGTGATAACAACCTCGTCGTCTGGTTAGAGATGAATCACTTTGTGCGTCACGCAATAGTTTGTACTCAATGCTCCTCTGATCATCCGGGACTGATAAGATAAGGATACTACTTTCTAATGATAAGGATACTACTTTCCCTTTTCATGATGCATCAAAGTCAGAATTGACAATGGAGAGAATGTACAGGATAGATTACTGCTGGAAGCATAGTCATAATTATGATCGAGGGAATGAGAGAGCCACTTGCTGTGTGAAGAGTAAGTTTATCATTGAAATGTTTACATCGAGGAATTTTACACAACAAAGATCAACAAAGATCACGAACGTGCTCAATCCTAATAACATTCGCAGCCCAATCAACGTGTGCTTCTGTTCTGATAATGAAGAACTCTCCCATTTGAGAGTGATTACATTGTTCGGCAGTCGGAATTATAAGGGATACTTTCTTTTCAATGTGATGTAAAAACTGATTGATATTTGTTTGACAAATAAATATCAGAATGTTACCTGAACAAATGACTCAATTTGTGAAGAAGACAATTTAGTGACACCGTCGAGTACCATAACTCCTGAAACAATGAAGTCACAAAAAATGCTAAAAATTATTATTATTATTTTGATTATTGTTTTTACTTTCACATTTCCTGCTCATCAATTGGAGCAGGAATGGAAGAGGCAAAGCGTATTCTTCAGAAGTCGTATCTCCCAAACCATAAATATGCATTCCGTTCACCAAATCCGCGACTTGCAGTAGAAAATACATCACGCCTGAAACGAACTCGTAATAACCAAAAAGGTCAATTCGATAAAACCTTTGGAGAGATTATGTCTAGTATAATGGAGCTCGCGCGGTTTCAATCTACGGAGCATGTTAATCCAATGTTCACTGAAAAAATCTGTATTTAAATTGAACTATTACAAAATACCAGTCGTACATTCTCGAATAGTCCGTGGGGCACAAATGATGACGGTTGATTCGAACAATCCTCATCTCCGCAGCGCTCTCCCAAAAATCGACGCTCCATCGAGCATACTCGGGCTTCTTATCGTCGAAATCCACAAATTCGGAGCATGTTCTGCTTATTAGCGGGCCCAAATAGCGCCGCAGCTCTTGCAGTTCTTGAGTATGCCAGTCGGAATAGTCCGTTCGCAGGAGAAGATTGTCGCGTTCGAGCAGAAAATGAGGTTGTTAGTAAAAAATGTAAACTGCGCTCCAAGTTTTGCCATATAGGAATTTGTTTGGACACCAATTTCCGGGAAATAATGTTGACAATGTTCACGCATGTTTACCCGCAGCGTATAGATGGTTTTAGAAGTGCCCATTTTTGACAGAGCTGCTGTAATGCAAGCCTCCCACAGATCTGCATCCAAATCATCTTTAAAATATATACTCATCTCCATTCCAGGTTGGTTGGGCTGAAAACCTTTTTTCAAAATTATCAACAAAAAACATAAATTCCAAACGAACCCAGTGTTCGCTAACGATAATCGTGTCTAGGTTCATCATCTTGACAGGATTTGTAGCTAGTTGCCTTTCAAGTTCGAAAAGTTTGTTCATGAGACTCCTCTGGTGAGCGTATCCTAACTGGATTATTTTACGAAGTGCCTGCATAAAATGAATGGACTAGCTCAAGATGCAAGAAGGAGTTTGGTGGCTACCTCATTGTACGAGAATTTTGATTCATTATCCTGACTATTCGTCAGTCGGCCTGTAGATTTCGAATTATTTTCCGCAACTAATGCGCACTAACCTCCCTGATCAGCTTCCAACTCAGTATGCTCGACTATGAACAATTTTATGCCGTTCTCATCGTTATCAGCATTATCTTCACAATTATCATCGTTTGATTTCCAATATTTCACTTCATAATCTCCGATTCGATCTCCAACCGCGAGGCCATCAACGTTCGGCACCACTAGTGCCACCTTCTTCTTGATTCCGGTGAAGTGCTGAACCAACAGCGTTGTGAATTGGTTTGTTCTGTTTTTACGAACCTGTACCAATTCCTCAGCTTGCGCTTTTGAATTCGTGGTTGAGGCGTCCTCAATGCGCAAATAGTTGCATTTTCTGCTCAGAATGTCCTTTATTGTGCACAGAGGAAACGAGTTATCCTCTGAGTCCCCCCAACTAGATATTCTCATTTTCTCAACAACTGTTGCGGTCTGTACGAGGAAATCGATACATTCTGAAATTTATGATTTATGATTCCCATTTATGAAGCAACCATAGTTCAATCCTCACTTTCGGTTAGCTCATTTCGACCGTAAATGTAAGAAATCTCAAATGGTTTCATATTCTGAGCTAAGTTGAATAATGGAGCGCTGGAAATATGATTGATTATGGATTTTAACTGGAAAAACTTACAAACTCTCGGCGATTTTCTCTTTTTTCTCATCTCCCATTGAGAAATAATAAGGGCTTAAGTCGAGAATTCCTACGCGTGAACCAGCAAAAAGTGCCGCTAGTCTTTCAATTGTCTTTTTTTCGTAATCACATAGCTCTACTTCTTTGAAATTTGTTCGGTCTGCGAGAGGCTTTAGGTAGCGAAATACATTTTCGATTTCATCAAAATCCAGTCGAATATGGAAGCTCTAAAATAACCGAAATCGTGGGATGAGCAATGCCGGAGCGAATACCAGACGTAAAAATGAGGATAGAGCAGTTTTATTAATGTTGAGTTCAGATAACGCCGCATTTACAGCAATCATCCACATTGCGTAATCTCTTTCGGAATTGAAACGGAAATATAAGTGAACTTCTGAGCGCTGCATTGAAACAAGCGTTAGAATGTTATGCATTAGTTGTAAATTATAAGAAATAAAAAAATTTCTCACATCTTCGCGTACTGTGAAATCACTCATCACAAAATATTGGTTGGAGTCGATTTGGGTGCGAAGTTTACTCAAATTGTCCAATTCCAACTTGTCAGCACACTCGAGCATCTGTCGCAGGGACTGAAATCAAATGCAATTGATTGAATGAACATAAATAGAGACCGCAAGGTAATAAAGCGAAATAAGTGTGCTGGGTAGGTCACGCGCGCAATGTGTAAATATTGGTACAAATAACATCACACTTTTTACCGTTTGTGGATATCTCATCTCTATCAAAAGTTATGCCCTGAAAACCACGCGCGCGAGGCACACCGGGCGAGAGAGAGAGATCGGGAGGGAGAGGGAAGGGGGCGGAGTCTCTCTCGCACGTCTCTCTCTCCCTCCCCCCGCCCTCTCGCCTGCCTCTCCCCGCGCTTCACGGGCAAATCGGGGAAAATAGCTAAAATTCTAATTTCTTTTGTAAAATTCCTGAAATATTCGAATTAGTCACGTATTCTTTGCGGAGCTGGGTGCGAACACTAGAAGTGCCCCAAACACCACTTTTTGGGCCGTTTTGGTCATTTTTGACCTACTCAAAGTTGACCGATCAAGCTCCGCATCGGGTCACTTATAAAGGATGGTAATAGCTACGCAACAAGCCCTTGCTCGTTCAAATCGAAGCAGTACTTGTTTTGCCCGCCCTATGCGCAGGTTTTCCTCGATTCCCTTTCCACACAAAGTGGGCGGAGCTTGCGGTCTCTAAACATAAATAATTGATTTTAATTTATGTTACCAGGGTTGAAACGACATCAGTTGATGCATGTTTCGCAGCTTCCGGCGACTCAGAATCACTGCTCATTTGGCTGAATTTATGCGTGTGAAAAATAGTTTCACTACTGCCGCAGCTACACACTAAACATATGGAGAAGAACGCTAAAGGCGATGCTGAATAGAGATGGACGCGTTTTTTTAAACTTCGAGTAGAATATAAATAACTTCAGTTCCCGCGCGAAAACAGGCTAATACGGTTGTAGCTTCTTCTATTTTCCTCATTCCTACAGTCCATAGAACAAAGTCAATCAAAATAATGTTAAATAATTTTGCCGGAGAAAGAACGTGAAAATATCTGTGCTTTCATTCATACTTCTTAATCATATACTTCGAAACTGACGCACTAACTGACAGATAAGAATATTCGAATAAACTGCAACCACCTGCGTCTTTCATTGTGTCCAAACAGAGTAGTCATTTGTTTTCCAAAAAGCGCGGGAATTGTTTTCCTTCCCATGTTCCGTGTTCAGCTGTAGCAGTTGATGATGACTTTTTTCATCATTTTTTGTTTGCATTTGACTTTCCACATGCGCAAATACACTGCTTTCAGCCAATGAGTGATGCTTCTATGCCGCAGGCAGCAGCAGAAAACGCTGACGTCTCAACAAACGCATCAGAGCGATTCACGGAACAGGGTTGTAATTTGGTGAGATGATTTTTAAATCAATATTTTACTTATTAAATTGTATTCGCTTTCAGTCCCTACGGCAGATGCTCGAGTGCGCTGATAAGTTGAAATTGGACAATTTGAGTACACTTCGCTCCCTAGTAGACTTCAACCAATATTTTGTGATGAGTGCATTCACCGTAGATGAGGTGAGAGGACGGCGTGCAGTATGTAGGGATGGCTTCGCAAGAAATCGTCTCTTCATTTCGCGTGCTCTCTCACTGGTCAGAGAGGCGAGAGAGCGTGCAGAATGAGAAGAATCATTTCTTACCAAGCCATCCCTAGTAGTATGATGGGTAGTGGGAATAATATTGTGCATTGCAGACCTCAGAAGGATGCTCGAACCTCGTTTTTCGTTTTGATTTCGACAGGGATCACGCTATGTGGATGTTGGCCGTTGTAGCAGCGTCCTCTGAATTTGGCATTTCTGAAAATGCGTTGTCCTCCGATTCAAGTCTGGTACACGCTCCGATTTCGGCCTATGGCGCGATTTCGGTTATTTTAGAGCTTCGCAATTATACTGGATTTGGAAGAAATGGAAAAATTCATTGGCTACTTGAAGCCTCTCGCAGCCCGAACGAATTTCGAAAAAGTCGAGCTACGCGACTACGGAAATGAGGCAGTTGGGATGTTAGCGGCGTTGTTCGAGGGCACATACGTAAGAAACGTGGACTTACGTCCTTTTCACGAATCGGAGGAACAGGAAAGTGAAAGCACCGAAGTCGAGAATTTGTGAGTTTTTTTCTTCTTTGCATGCAAAGAGTTAACAACCATCCTTACAGCGCTCCGTTACTCGGCTTGATGCAAAATATGAAGCCGCTTGCAATTTCTTACTATCGAAGTCATCTCACCGAAAGTGGGGATGGAATTGTGGTTGCTTCGAAAACGGAATTTTCAGAATTGATCGATTTCCTGCTACAAATCGCCACAATTGCTGAGAAAATCGGAATATTTGATTACGATGCGCACGACTCGGTTGATCTGCTCACAATAAAGAATATACTGAGCAGACAATGCAACTGTCTGCTCATCGATGACGATTCGACCGCTGTTTCCAGCGCGCAAGTGGAGTCATTGGTACAGGTGGGGGAGCGCTAGAGAAAAACAGTACATTTAGTAGTTGTTTTAAGCATTTTACCGATATTGAGAAGAAGGTTGCACTAGTAGTGCCGAACGTTTATGGCCTCGCAATTGGAGATCGAATCGGCAATTATGAAGTGAAAGCTGGGAATTCGAATGATGATGATTGTGAAGATAGTGCAGATAACGATGAGAACGGCTTAAATTCGAGTGATGATGATAGCGTTGATAACGATGGCTCACAATTATTCAGCATCGAACATACTCAGTTGGAACCCGTCCAGGAAGGTTAGCGCGCGAATTCAAAAGAAAAAGGCTCTTCGTTATTTACAGGTCGACGGATGTCAATTGGAAATAACGATTTGATGTTTTCGACAAATAGGGTGAGCACTAATTCTTGCATCTCGAGCAAATTCTATCTGCAGGCACTTTATAAAATGATCGACTTTGCTCACAATCGCCAGAAGAAACTCATGAGCAGTCTTCTTGATATCGAGGCAATGCTAACAACTGACCGAACGAAAAACCTGAACCTCAACATGATTGTCGTTAGAGCAAACGGGGTTTGTGGAAAATTGAAGTATTTTGTTATTAAAAAATGACAAAAATTACAGTCCGAAGAAAGCGGGATGGAAATGCGCATGTTCTTTCAAGACGCGCTTGAGGGAGATCTGTGGATGGCTTGCGTTGCTGCAGTACTTTCTAAACTCAACGCTTCTGAGAACGTCGAAATAGTCATGGTGAATCGATTTCATTCGTTTTTTTTCGAAGGACTCCATTTAGCTCGGCCGAAACAATCTCGCCCTGAGAACGAACTATTGCAATTCGCATGCGCGCGAACTGCGAGAGCTGCGCCGGTATTTGAGCCCGCTCATAGAAATCACTCGCTCCGACTCGATATACTTTGACGATAGCACACCGGAGTTGGTGCGGTGGTGCGGCGAGTTTTGGGAGGGCGCGGTGGAAATGAGGACTGTTCGCATCAATCCTTTTTTGGATGAACGCATCGCTGAAGGTCCGGGAACGGATTATTCGAGAACGGACTACTCGTGAATTCATGCTTTTTCTTGGTTTCTGTGTTGCAAGAGTTCGTGGATACATTTTCAAGAAATTAACATCTTTTTTCCAGAGATCATTGGATCGATATGATCCGCCGACTGAAACCGCGCGATTTCCATTATACTAGACATAATCTCTCTAAAGGTTGATTAGATTAACAACTTCCGTTTTTTAATGAATTTGTTTGAGGCGTGATGGATTTCCTATTGAAAGTCGCTGATTTAGTGGAGGGAATGCAAATAACCAGTTCAAGATCCACGATTTCAGCAGAATACGCCCTGCCTCTCCCGTTTCTGCAGCAGTTGCTGAGCAGGGAGTGTGAAGGTAACAATAACAGTGATAATAACATAAAAACTATTTATAATTCTTGTTATTGTTTTGATTGTCATAATTTCAGGCGTTTCTGTGTGCGACTCGGTCACCAAATTAACTTCATCACAGATTGAGTCACTCGTTCAGGTAAAAGTCTGTATATTACTTCTTTTTAAGAATTTTTTTATAGTTTCTGCATCACCTTGAGAAAAAGAAATCCCTCATAATTCCGACTGCCGAACGACATAATGACACTCAAATCGGAGAATTCGGCATTAAAAGAACAGACGCATTCGATCATCATTTTGAGAATTGTATTGAGATTGAACACGGGTCCCTACCAAAATGTCCCCCCTCTCCCTCTGGCACTACCAAAATGTCCCCCCGCGCGTGCTACCAAAATGTCCCCCTACCAAAATGTCCCCCTATACCAAAATGTCCCCCCTACCAAAATGTCCCCCTACCAAAATGTCCCCCTCACCCTCTCCCCTTACCATTGCTCATGAGACGAGAGCCCACGAACGTATTTCGAATATGATTTCTCAATTCTTGATTTTCCCATGACACATGCCATATTTTGTCTGTGAAATCTCGTAATTTGAAATCTATTTTTCATGACCAGTGATAATACAATTGCCCAATTCTCAACTGGAGTGAAGTTCTCTAAGTTGAGCGATATGTGAATTGAATAAGCATGAATGATCACATAGGAAACACTGATAGTTGAACTCGTGAACTCATGAACTCATGACATGCATCCAACCCCAGAGAGTGCGTCCGAACTCCGCCAGCTTCCTCGTATATTGGACGCACCCGACCCCTGCATCCCTATATAAGGGAGGAAGTCAGAGTCCCTCTCACTCTCTTTTCATTTTTCGGTCATTTTCTTCGCTCCTGATGTATCTTGTATTGTGATTTTTGACCGGTTTACTGTAACTTGTTTCGTTTTTCTTCAGATGGCTGCCACATGGAGTGGATTCTCGTTGCCTAGCAACAAGGGCAATCACAAGATTGCCGCTTATCGAGTCTGTGGGGATCCCGATTCAATCATTTCTTATCGATTCAAGGAGAAAATCGATGGAGATGAAGTTCCGATGTCAAATCGGAAGGCTAAGTACGTTTGCATGTCATGTGAAAGGTCGAAGCTTCCAGGAACAAAGGCCTCTCTTCGTGTCTTCTTCCCTGATGAAGATCAGTGCGTGTTCCTTTCGAACCCCGCTGATTCTGTTCGTCATAGATGTGATTGGACTACTGATGAAAAATGCAAACCCGCCGTCGTGCTCAGTTCTAAAATCGCGTGAGTATTCATTATTGAGAGATAAAGAATAGTAAGAAAATGATGAGAATATGGTTTTCAGAAAGGATTTCTCGAAGCAGAACTCGGAATCTGCAGCAAGCGGTCATCTGAAGAACCCATCTAGAGCATACAGGGAGTGCAATGCAATGATTGCCAGAAGGGAGGGACTTGCTAACATTCTTTTACCAGAAGATTTTGATTTTGTGTCTACTTTATGTCAAATAATTAAATTTACAGTCCCTATTTTCCATCTTCTCCGACATGAACCATTCACTGAATGGAGTTCGTATTGTGAGTGATTGGGAGACGGGAATTATCAAAGCCATACGAACTGCACTTCCGATGGCTCGACATGAAGGTTGTTCATTCCATGCACTCAAATGCATTAATAACAAAATTTCATCCTATGGTCTGAACGCATTCGCAAAGAATTATCCAGTCGTCCGTACTTGGTTTAATCGAATTCGAGCTGCCATCTTTCTTCCGAAAATTTACATCGAACAGTGAGTTCATTAACGATTATCTCTACTTGTTCATTTTGTAATTACTATCTCTTCAGGTGTGGACTTCTGAAGGTTCCAGTCTCCAACATCCACCCTGCTTACACAGCAGCCCATAATTTCCTTGATTATTACAGGTCGGAATGGATGGTTCATCCCGAGTCGATGTTTTGCAAATTCATGATTGAACGCCACAGAACCACTAATCTCGTTGAAAGTTGGCATCGGTTCGTTCTTTTCCAATTTTATTTGATAATAGTTATATAATTTAAAGTTTCATATTATAGTGGCCTGATCAGTTACTTCCTCGGTCACCATCCTCCCCTCATGGAACTTGTCAATTTTTTGTTGGTAAGTTGCGCAACATCTTTCAATAATAGTAAATCTAATTATAGAAGACGGAACTCGACGATACCATCAATATGAAGCACTATCGTGACAACGGATCTCATTATGAGCTAAGTGAAGAGGACGAAGAGAGATCGATTGCAACCCTATCACCCATGATGGAGTTCCATTCGATCCTCTGCGAGAGAGATCCTACTAACGATGAGATTCTTAGTTACTTAGATAAAATGACTAAATTCTGCCACGAAAAACTTAACTAAACATTAGAAACCGGCCGAATTTTGTGATCTTATCTAATAATAATAATAATAATAATCCGTTTTTCATTAATAATATTCAACTTTCCAGAATAGTTTTTTTATCGAAGAGGAAGAATTGAGGATCTGATTGAAGAGAGAGAGAGCAGTGTACATAGTGAGAGTTGAGTGAGAGAGCGATCGCAAGAGAGAGAGATTATCATTCTTTCGAACTTTTCCGTGCACCGTTTTCGTTCCTGTACCATGCATATTTGTCTGCCTTTTCGAATCTTGCAAACGATAAATATTTTTGCCTGCCTCACACGTGTTTGTTTGTTTCTGTTACACATAATGATTGGTGGTTCCCACCTTGAATCGGACAATGGAAAAAGAGAGATGAACTTTGGTTTTGGCTATTCTCCACTTATCCCCTCTGGAATTCGATGTTCACGAGTTCAACTATCTGTGTTTGCTATTGGACTTCAAGAATTGAGAAATCATTCGAAATACATATGTGGGCTCTCGTCTTATGAGCAATGGTGAGGGGAGAGGGCGGTCAGACCCTCTGGCAAGGGGGTTGGGAGGGGGCGAGGGGGACATTTTGGTAGGGGGACATTTTGGTAGGGGGGACATTTTGGTATAGGGGGACATTTTGGTAGGGGGACATTTTGGTAGCACGCGCGGGGGGACATTTTGGTAGTGCCAGAGGAAGAGGGGGGACATTTTGGTAGGGACCCATTGAACACGTTGGATTCCCGGAAGATATGTAATCTCTTTTATCTTTTCATTGAGTAAAATTCCTCGATATGTTTTATTGTACTTATAAACTCTGCATTGTGTATTTCGAATGACTATCGAACAAATAAAAACTGCGCATTTACTTCTTACACATTAAGTTCATAACCGACAATTAACTTCACGTTTTTAATTGACTTGGAATTCCGAATTGTATGTATGAGGATTGTGTGCATATTTGAAGTTTAAAAAAACGCGCCTATTACATCGATTCTGCATCGTATTATTGCGCCGAATGGAAAGAGTGATTCATCAGCTTTTGCCGACTATGAATGCCCATTGGCGTCCTTCCCCCCTGTGTTTGGTGTCCAGTCGTAGCAGTGAATGATGTGCTTGCATTTGGCACGTACAAGGAAGCGTAAAGCTCAATTTCGTCTTGTTGTGGAACAGTAACATTGTCTGAATGTGCTCTAACTTCTGTCATCACAAAGTGGTTATACTGATCAAAGAGTTTCCGAATTGTGCAATACCGACCAATCATAGGCTGTTATTGCCCGAAGGGATGTACCAGGCGGCAACTCGTTCCAGATCACAACAACACAGCGTTATCATTTCGAAAAAAACCCGTGGGTTTCTCGCTCGCGATATGCGGTTCAAAACCGACCCTCCCCAATCTACACGCTATCTCGCCTCTCTGACCATTGAGAGAGACAATAAATCATCGTCAACAGACGGCTGGGATGATAATAGACGACGATGATATCGTCCCAAGGCACCGCCAAGCGTGTGACTCCCTGTTGTGAAAGCGTTACGAGTCCGGAACATGGAGTAAACAAGCGAACGTTGACAGCCCCTATAAAAAACAGCGGATTCCGCAATCACTCCCAGTCTCCTCTTCCAACCACCGATTGAACATGACTTCTGCTGAAATTCGAGCCAGACGTGCCTTTCGTATCGACCTGCTAGCCAAAGACCACGAGACTGCGTACGTTGACTTTTAATTTTCAGCGTTGGTCAGCGATAATTTAATGATATTTGCAGTGAGCCCCAGCGAGTGTCCCCTCTCCGCATCACTCGAGTGTGTTTCTCCTGTTCCAACGATGCTCCATCGCACCGCTACTTCTGCTGTGCATGTCGCTATGCTGTCTGCAGTGAATGCGCTGAGCGATCGCCCGAAAAGTGGGTTTTTCCGGTTTAATTACCCAGATCGAGCCAATTCAGGTGCCCCCTGTGCGAGAAGCCGCCCAAATTCGTGCAAATATTCGAGGACGAGGCGAATCCTCTGCAGTGCGACATCTGCCTGTGTCCAGATCCGGTGGTTAGTAATAAACTAAAATTTCGAAAGTTCAAAAAAAATATTTTCGAAAATACTGATAATTGCAGCAACGTGCAATCTTTCGCGCATGTGGCCACACGGCATGTGGAGCGTGCGCACAGAAGATCGTCGTGCAGGTAGGGTGATATATTCATAAAAAAGCTTGTTATTGTTATCATTCTTGTTACCTTGTTATTGTTATTGTTATTTTCCAGGCGCAGGACCACTCGCGCAAGCCGCACTGTCCCACCTGCCGCGTACACTGCTGGCCGTGGCCGATCAAGGAGCACGTAGTGACGGAGGAGGGATGAGCAGGTGAAATCCATTTATTGTCGATTGAGATAAACGTTTGATGCTTTCAGGAAATTGATTAATCGATGCAACGCCAGTGTGAATTTGTATTGCTTCGTTCAAAGTGTGATCACCGTCGAAAAAATGATCGAACTTGTATTCATTCTTGAACAATGAATAAATTGAATTAGTTTGCTGCTGTTGCAAGTCCTTGTTAGCGGTTTCGCAAGCGGAACTCACACTCTTGGCGGTGCCTCGGACCGATATCATCAGCATCCATTACTAGCACACTGTCTTGAAGCTATTACTCTTTGACCATAACCTTTCGCCACGATCTCTCAGAGAAACTAAATATCATGTTGATTGGGGGAGAACCAATTTCGAATCGCCTCGCTAGTTATCAGTACCAGTCAGTGTTTTGTGGTCGACCAAACCACGAGTCGATTTCGAAATGATAACGCGCCGTTGTAATGACAACGAGATACAGCCAGGTACATCCCCTAGGGTAATAACAGCCCATGATTAGATCGTATTGCACAATTCCAGCAAAAATAAAGTTAATTGGGCCAAAAAGTATTCAAACCAGCCGCTTCATATTTGGTTCATATTTCGTTTTCTAATGAGCGTCTCCGAAATTTGACGCCCTCTTGTCTCATTTACTCATGGAAGTGGAAAGCTCTCTAAACTTGCACACTCTGCCGCCCGATATTATCCGGACGATCATCCAATTGGAGAGACCATCGTCATTTGTCGCTATTCGCTTGGTGAGAATCAATCATTATTTAGTTGTTTTATCTGACACATCTCCAGATTTCTTTCTCATGGAACTCGCTATTGATGGAATTCCTCAAATGGAGCAACAAGAGGAAACCTGTCATCGGTTACTTGCGCTTCGAGGATTTCACTGAAAGTCTTTCAAAAGCAACCGCATTTTTCATTGTTAGATCCTCGTCCGCGAAATATTTTGGATTTGAAAACGAAAAGGTGGGCCATTACTGGGTTACTATTACAAAAAAAGTTTTCCAGGCAAGCTCTAACATGTGGCCTCTAATGAAAAGCAATGATGGTGATTCGGAAAGAGAAGAGCTTGATCATCGAGTGGCTCGGGCGATTTGGCTGAGCTCCGGCATCCGAACCCTCTTCATCTGCTGGTCAACTGGTAGAACATTTTCTCCTGATAAAATGACCACTATTCGGCACTGTATACTAAATGTGCCTGTGAATGAGTTGACCACTGGTATATTTAGAGCTTTCGATCGATACTCATGGTAAGGAATTCAACTTTTTTCTAAAAAAAAATTTGTTTTAGTGACTTGCTACTGAATCTCATTCAAGTTCATCGTGTGACCGAATTGGGCACAGGAGCGTTCGATTCAGACCCAAAATTATTACGTGAGGCAATAGCAAACGACGACTGATCCCACTATTTACTTCAGAAGAATTCATTATTGAAGCCATGCGGTATTTGAAGAGGATGGCTTTCGATGAGGCTAAGGAAAACGACGTTGGGACGACTGAAACGACTGAAGTGGTGTACAACGGTTGCTCCAGAGAATCATGGTAAGAGTTCTTCGACAAATTGAGAACTTCTGGCAAATTCAAAATTGAATTCCATACGGACAAGGACGATGCAATGCATGAAACTTACAAGCTCTCATATCGCTCGCAATTTATGATTGAAGTTGTTACGGATAAGGATATTGGCGAAACTCTGTAAAAAATCTTTCGTACAGGGAAACTCAAGCTTTGGGAAACTTTGATTGTAATTCGCATGGAATCGCGCTTCTATCAATAAAAGCTATTCGAGAGCATTCAAGAGTCTTATCACTTCAATGTGTGCGCAGTTTCTTCACGCGATTCTTTCTCGCCGTTTCCCTGCATTTTTATGTATTTTTACATCCTCGGCGATCATTCTCTTTACTTACACAGCTTCAAACATGACCACCATCAATCATCTCCACGCTATCGGCAGCTTTTCCGAGGCGCTACTGTGGTGGAAAGTGATGGAATACGTGCCGGAAGCAGTTTTCGCGCTAAGATTAGTCAGTGACTATGTCATTTCACATTTTTTCGCTTCGAATACACGTATAAGTACCGAAAAAATAGAGCGAGACCTGCCGTTGATTCGTGATGACTAATCCACAACCCTTTCCACCTTATCAGACGTCGCGCACATTCTGCACTCGCGTCGATCGATTCGCGTTGCACCGATCAAATTACCCGCTTGTGAAGGCGATCTCGTTCTCGGTGAGTTTTTATTTATTTATTAGTCATTATTTATTGTTAGATAGTTATTTGAATGTGCATTTCAACACAATAGGAATGTGCAATTAATGACTTATCATTTGGCATGTCATCTTTTTTTTTTCAGGAACCCGTTCCTACCGCGCACGAGCTCTCAATTGAAGTGGACAAGCATCAATCGGATCTATTCGAACTCCGTCTAAAACTTGAGCAACGAGATCATTTCATCGATAGAATCACTCGAGTGAGGCCGTGGTCGCCCGACGAGGATGCGAATTGGGTAATAAACTTACTTTTGTTTAATTTCGAAAATAAAATTGTTCTCAGAATTACCGATTGCGCCTTGATCGCACTGACAATAATGAGGGATTTGTGAAATACCTGAGACCTCGCGTGGGAAGACGAATAGGCACGGCGATACTGCACTACTGTGATGATCCGATTACGTTGGCGACATTTTCGAAACTCTTAGAGGGCGCGAACATTGAGCATCTGGTGCATCGATCCAGGGTGCTTACGGATGATGCGGTGTGAGCAATTTTCGCTCAGACTTGTTAATCATTTGCTTTTCCATGCAGAAATCACATCTCGGATTCGATCAAGTCCCATACTATTGAGAAGCTAACGCTTGTAGTGCACACGGTTGCTTGCGATGATCCGGGTCAGCTCAATTAATTATCTATTTTAAAAAATTCAAGTTTCAGCCAGTATCCTGCTCGAATTATCCTCTATTGTTCGTTCCTTGTCCATTCACCAGTATTTCGTACCCGGCTCTGATACTGAGTCTCGGTATTTCTTTGGCGTCCAAGATGGTGACTGGCGTGCCGTCATTCTCGAAATGTTTTCGAAGAAGATGGACAAACTAGAGATAGACAATCACAATTACCGCAAGTTTCTAGCAAGGGGAGAGGCTGATTTCCTGAAAAAGGTGCGATTTTAAGAATTCAGTAAGTCAAAATGCCCTTCAGCTCTTGCCAATGCTCGACAAGAAGATCTGGTTTACTACTACCTGTGATGCCTATTCGAACGATCTGAACTACATAAAGAGGGGCCATTTGGTGCATGGTTGGTGTATGTAATCATTCAATTGGAAAGTATAATTTACAGCTGAAGGATCTCCTCGTAATTGTCTCAGCATCAAACATTTATCGAGAAAATACGAGATATTTTGAGGATGCAGAAGCAATGAAAATGAATAATTTATTTGAAATGAAGCAATCGATTTATTTGTTTCAATTTACTGAATATAAATAATTCAGATTTCAAACAATGTGAACCAAACGCTTGCAGTCGTACCAAAGTATCGACAATTTGGGAGAAGCAAAGATATTGACATTTCATAATAGCAAAATATAAGATTATTATCAAACATCCTGAACACAAGGTTTCATATCACGATGTTTGATGGCTAAAATGTTATTTATATTGTTCGCGAATCTGCGTTGTTGAAGTATTTCCAGTGTGAATTCTCCAATTTGAGTAGCCACCATTGGTTCAGTGGCAGGAATTGAGAGGGTCACCCTCTTTCCCAAGTGATGGACAAACTGCAGAGACCGAGATTAGATTTCACAACATTGTATTTTCTCCTGTATCTTACAAGGCCATTCCAATTCATTGTAAGGAAAATATAAAGATTGCATACCTGCACTAGTTCCGCAACTTGATCGGGTGAAATCTTTGTGGAATGGTCTCTGATAACGATGTAATTGCATTTCTTTAAGAGAAGTCCTCGAATGAATGAATGGGGAAGCCCGATTTGACCAGTGGGATCGAATGCCCACAGCACAATCTGCTCAACCTCATTAGCCGTTTCCCAAATGAAATCCATCCAAGCTGAATACGAGGCCGTTTAATCAATATATAAATTGTAATCGCTCAATCGAGAGAAGAAGAGGCATAGTAGCGGAATTTTCAGGAGAAGTGAACTCTACCCCTTGAGACACCAATGAACTGTTTTGAGCTACTGTGCCACACATCGTCTTACGAAGACCACGCCAAAACGTACGTTTCGTCAGCCGATCAATATCGAATTTGACCAAAAGAGGATTCACTGTGCGAATCAAGTTGAGAAACGAACCGCTGAAATGGTAAAGCACCGTCAAGAATGATACCTTTTTAAATCATACAAAACGGTTGTATCAGAGCTGCTTGTTCGGCGTTCGAGGCGGTGGATAAAGAGTGCATTCGACATTGATCCCTCCAACAGTTCTGCATATGCATCGATTTCAACTGCAGGGGCATTATCTTCGACAACTACTGCCGTGAAATTGGTTTTTCTGATCAGCGGTCTGATGAAGCAGAGAACAGTTCGGAAGTGTTTGAGCATTGACAAGGGAACGAACAAAGTCATTGTATGTGACGTTCTCTGAAATGTCTGAAGCGAAAAAAGCATCTATAAATCGAGAAAAAGTTCGACAATGAAATAATTTGCAAACATTACTTTTCCAATAGAGACAAGATGGCCACTGAAGCCAGCCTTGGTTGTTGCAGCTTTTAAAACTTGGTAGAACATGTATCGCACAAGATTAGAGCTTATATTGAAATACACGACAAAGCTATCGGAAAGAAACTGAAATGCTATTTTTCTTGAGGACTTTAGAGAAAACATCATGCCGAAATTAACCAGGAATATTTAATTTGTATCGTCTAGTAAGACGAAATAGTCATAAATACAAAAGCTACGATTCAACTGATAATAATGTATTTTTCTGACTTACCATTTCTCGATTCAATGAAGCCAATACAATTTAAAACGCTGTCTCCATAAGAACGCAGGTGGGGTGGCACAACTCCGCCAAAGTGGTCACCCGGGGCTCAAATTTTACCAGCATGACCCCTAGGGTCAATGTAAACTTCCATGTGAGTTTTGACCCAAAATCTCAATTTTTGACCTACCAATATCGATTTTTCAAACTTTCGATTTTGACCTCGCGTGATAGCTCATTCGAAAGAGCATCTAAAGTTATGGTAGAAGCTATATTTTCGTCCAAATCGAGTCAATATTTCTCAAGAAATTGCAAAAAATAGGAGATTTTTCATTACTTTTCGTAAATATTGAGGTAACTCAAGGTCTCAAAAGCACCTCCACCCCCTGGATTCGACATATATTTTGTGGTTACCTACCTAGACTTCAAATTTGGGGTCCAGAAGCCGATCATTCAGTGACGAAGAACCGAACGATAGCCTCGAAAGTGACCTACCGTGGGAATCGCAAATTTCAAATTTTCGAAATTGACGACGTGCTACATGTCATTTGATAGAGCATGAAAAGTTATGCATATGAGTCAATTTTCATCCAGATTGGACATCGCATGCTCGATAAATCTCTCGATATGTTCATTTTTTACAACTTTTATTGGACAATTTTTGAAATCTCGGGCTACCCATCCCATTTCCATTTCTTCCTTCCGGAATCGTCATTTTGTGTATTTTCACTGTAGAATTATGTTTTCTGGTTCGCGATACGCTCATTCGCATAAGAGACGTAAAATAATTTAGTCGGAATGAGCATATTCCACTCAGGAAGGGTCTTGTGAATTACAAAGCATCGTGAATAAACCTTGTCTCTGTTCTAAGTGGAATGGAATTTTCCTTCAATATTGCATCGTGATCTACTTCTGCTGGCTTTTCTATATCGAATACACAAAATGACGATTCCGGAAGGAAGAAATGAAAATGGGATGGGTAGCCCGAGATTTCAAAAATTGTCAAATAAAAGTTATAAAAAATGAACATATGAGACGAATCGCGAGAGAATCACCCATTTGGGAGGCCCCGCGGCGGTAGCAAAACATATGTCCTACCCGCCCATAAAGTTTATGTAAGGTACTTCGAACGATGCTCTTTCAAGCTGCGCTTTTGGATTTTTACATCGGGTCTCATTTTCGGGTTACGGTAGGTCAAAGAAGGAGGATACGGTAGTTTTTCGCGAAAGTCGCCATACCAAAACGATCATAACTTGGCTCAAAATGATGATAGAAACTTTTCCAAAAGCGAATTTGAAAGAGGAAAGCTCGGGCAACAATTCGAAATACTGAAACTCATTCCTGGCCGATGCGCCGGTGCGGAGCTGTCGGGTGGCGGAAATTATGGTGTAACATTGGTAATACCGATTTGGCAAAATGATATTTATGTTTTTTTCAAAGTACCTACATATATCTAAAGAAATCACCAAAAATTAGACATTTCCTAGAGGGGGAAAAAATCGGCGCTCATTTTAGTCCGCCGGCCCAAAAATGACATTTGGAAATGATCACGCAAACACGCAAGAGATCACGCAAGAGATTTATCGAGCATGATCACGCAAGAGATTTATCGAGCAGGCGATCTCCAATCTGGATGAAAATTGACTCATATGCATAACTTTTGATGCTCTATCAAATGATATGTAGCATGTCGTCAATTTCGAAAATTTGAATTTCGCGATTCCCACGGTAGGTCACTTTCGAGGCTATCGTTCGGTTCTTCGTCACTGAATGATCGGCTTCCGGACCCCAAATTTGAAGTCTAGGTAGGTAACCACAAAATATATGTCGAATGCAGGGGGTGGAGGTGCTTTTGAGAGCTTGAGTTACCACAGTTTTTTCGAAAAGTTACGAAAAATCATGTCATTATGCAATT
>LS577939.1:118556-145564 GCA_900490775.1 Pristionchus maxplancki | reverse complement strand
AATTTTATTGGGTCCCACCACGACTGCCCTGTGCGCAAACGTCGGGTTACTGTAAGTAAGCAAACCTTTGATCGCTTATAACTCGCTTTAATATTAAGCTAGAACTTTCAAATTTTTGGATTCTTATTTTCTTTTAGAATCCAATCGAACTACATCATCACTTTCTGTTCGAAAGTATTGGGTATAGTCCTTCTTTAATTTAACATTAAAAATCGCATGTGAGCTCCAACTCGAACTCCAAAAAACTACTCGAAGCGCGAAGTGGACCCACGCAATATATTCATGCGGTTCTCGTCTTCTTTCCTCGGCGGATCTTTATTTTAAAGGTTCATTTATTGTTTATCAGAAGCCTTCTGAGAGATTGCATGAAATCGAGACCCATTCTCATGCATTGCACAGTTGTAAGTTGTTGCGCAAAAATCAGCAGATCATTGGACAGAAATTAATTTGATTCCAGTTTAATAACTCGCGATTCGAAATGACATTCACCTTCCGTTCCACCCGAGAGCAAACATTATGGGCATCGTTTTTCATTGGTGCACTTTCAAAGATTGGAATTTCGGAGCACACAATCTCTATTCGCAGCGGGGTTCGAACTATATTTATTTTGCCAATTTTTTTACAAATCATATATGACTTTGCAGCAAGGATGGAATTTCCATGACCGTATTATGGTTTGGAAGTATGATAAAATGAATCCGGAGCTCCTAAGACGAGTTGCCATCTCTATTAATAATCTGGCCATTAGAACCAGCGTATACTCCCTATATATTGAGGAAAACAATCGAGACTTGATCGATTTGTGTGCCAATCTATTAAATCCATTCACAATAGTGTATGTTAATATCCGGCCAAGGGGCAACCAAAAGCAGGAAATTAAGGACTTGTAAGTAATAGACAGTTTTTGCCTTAATTTCTATTTTTCAGTGGTCCGTGGCTCAATATGATACGAAAAGTGAAACCAGTCGCTCTCTCATACGATCAAACACAGCTAACAAAGGGCAAGCGCAATGCACGATGACCTGAAATAATTCATAATCAGGATTAATTCAATTTCTTATTCAAGTGGCAAACGTCGTGGAACTCATATCAATTTCGGCGAAAAATTCTGCGACCGAGGCATTTCCAATTCCGCTCGCGAAAACGCTTCTAAGCAGCAAATGCTATCACCTCAGCATATACGATGCTGTCACAAAAATCGCAGAAGATGAAATCGAACAACTTCTTGAGGTATTTTATTACTATATTTCAATAAGTTTCCGGATCTTTTTCAGTTTTTCCATCACACCGACAAGAAATTGGCTCTCGTCATACCAATTACTGAACAACGACCCGTCTCTCAAATTGGAGAATTCGGAATGAAAATGGGTTTTGGTGGATTTAGCTTTCCGCTTGAGATTGAACACATTGATATGTGTCTTAAACCGAGGTAGTTCTGATATGGAGAATCAACTTTTAATGCATGATATTTATTGTTAATCGCGCATTATTAATTGAAACTTGAAATGATAAACCATTTATCTTTTATCAATACTGATTGAAATTCGATTGATTGCCATTCGCTATTATAGTTTCTATGCGTCCCTGCATTTTAATTGAAAGCAACAAATTTATCAAATGGATACCATCACGCATTTTACATAATAATTTGTATCTCCCTGTGTTTCTTTATACATCGAATATAGGACACACAACGATCAAAAACGATAGGGTGCGAAACCAAAGCCGCGTTTGCTCTCTAGAACGTTCTTTCAAAACAACCTCAAAACCTGGAATGTAGATGTTGTGAGATCAGTTTTGGTACTGTAGAAAGAAGGTCAAAACAGATGAAATAAAATAATTTACCCACTCAAAAGTTTAAAAAAATGAATACAAGCAAATTTTTAGAAATCGCCATCGTTATGAGGCAGAACGATGATGATTTCTAAAAAATTGATATCTAAAACGGAGGCTCAATGTGAAAAATGATCATGCTCATCGTCATCAGTACCCTCGAGAACCCCAAAACCCGGAGCTTCAGAGAATCGACCATTTTGGGCTGTGCCAGTCGTTGCTCGACTCAAACGGCCTCTTCTGCATTTCGTTCCACCTGATACAATGGTACACGTATGAAAGCATCTCCAGAGGGTTGACTCTATTTTCCGGCCTAATTTCTATCAACCAATCATCACGCTTGCTAATTTCGAAAGACGAAAATAGTTTCCGTGGATGCCAAGACGGCTTGCATTTCAAATTGAACAATATTAACCTCTATTTGTTATTTCACCACTCGCTTTTACTTTGTCAAGGCATACTGATTTTTTTTAGCAACACGGTCGAACTCGCAGCCTGCAGCGATGGGAGGCAATGAGGAGAAACTTCCTGAGGAATGCGGATTGGTGAGATTGAGCTATATCATGAAACTACAGATTCAGTTTTGAAAGCTACGAAAATACGAACCAATTGTTAGTTTCAGTCACTACCAACTCATTCGATTATTACAACGAAACAATTAGCCCTTGTTGTTAATTTCAGTCGCTGCGCGAAGCTATCCTTTCCGCATTCGAGATTGAGAAGGCTAGCATAGACAAACTGTATCCTCTGGTGGATAAATTCAGAATGAATGCAGATGAACGAATTGTCGTTAATCTCTTCAATGTATCCGCTACAGTACGTTTATGTCTTCGAATTTGGGCAGTAATCGGTAATACCGATTCGGTATTCAACATGTTTATCAATTGGCTCAGCCTACTTTGTTTGATAGTTAGTTTCCTTGCAGTCGATTCGGGGCACTGTTGTGTGGGAATTATCGTTGTATTTCGACTCGCCCAAAGCATTCTCCTTTTGGAAAACGTGCATGACTACAGCACTTTATAATCTTCGCAATCCCGGAAAAATTGCATCTACGAGCTTCGCTTGGGTATGTTTCTATTCAAACGAATGAACTGAAGCAATAAGATCGGTCTGTTTAGAAATCCACTGTACTGTCGGTGTCACTCGAAATCGATGAATTGAAAAGGGTCTTCGAATATTTGAAGCGCCTCTCCATGTGGACTCTATATGAAAAAGTCTCAGTCTACGAGGATAAAGACGAGATAAATCAAATCTGCGCATATTTTTTCGATGGCGCATCCGTGAAATTGGTTGAGTTCATCCCCGCATGCCGAAGTTCTCTGAGAAACGCAGAAGAGAGAAAAGAAGTAGTGGATTTGTGAGTTTGTTCCAGTCATATTTTTCAGATCATTCCTGAAATTGGAACATCCAAGTAACCCATGATGACACTACTTTGCAGTTCGCCTTGGTTAAACTTAGCACGAAAAATGCGTCCATATGCAATCAGTTACCAACGAATTCAGCTCACTCCAGGCGAGTCATATTTGTTTTCGAATTTAAAAAAATCTACTTTCAGAGTTAACCGATTTTCTTTTAAAAATAGCGGACGAAACGGAATCAATGTACATTGGAGTGTGCGCTTCGAAAGAAGAATCTGAGGATGATCCGATTCCGATTGAGAGAATAAAGGACATTCTGGGCAGAAAGTGCAACTATTTGCAAGTCGTCGATGCATCAACCAAAGTCTCACGCGCTCAAATAAAGGAACTTGTTCAGGTGAATAAACTTTTGAAACAACTGTATTTGTATAATGATTACAGTACTTCGAAGAAAAGGGAAAGAAAGTATCGCTCGCCATTCCTTTCAAACTTCGAATAGACAAAGTAATCGGACAGTATAGGCTGAAACGTGAAGCATTAAACATGTTCACTCGGAAAAACGATCTGCTATTGATCGAACACTCGGAAATGTATCCTAAAGCTGAAGGTAAAATAATTACAGCAAATCGATGAGTAGCTAATAATTTGATTTTAAAATTTACAGATGAAGTAAGCGAACATTTGAAAAAAATTTCAGAGCCCACAACAAATCGCTGGAATCCACGGTATGATTTTTCTAAATACAATTTTTAAATTATTAAAATATAATCCTGTTCAGTTCGAATGATTCTTGCATTGATTCTCCAGCAGACAAACGCCGAGCATTTGAGTCGCCCAACTTTGATAAGGATGATACTCTTGTGGGTAGAAGGTTTTGCCAAAATATGATGCTTCTGATTATTGCAGCCACTTAAAGAAATGCTCGAAGATGCACAAGAACATCAGATAATTCTAAAGAATAACCTTCTCGAATACGAGAATGAATTAAGAGAAGACGCAGCGAAGAGAATAACGGTCAATTCCATAAATGTCAGGAAGAATATCGTAAGTTATAATTAGTCTACATTGCACCAAAAAATGCTGAGCTATTGAAAATCAATCATCTGAATTTCAGTTTAACAAATCGAAATTCGAAATGACATTCAAATTTCCAAGCTCCAGAGAGCAAACCATATTTGCGGCGTTTTTCATTGGCGCGCTTTCGAAGATTGGAATTCCAGAACACACGATTTCTCTTCGCAACGGGGTTAGAACAATATTAATTTTACATTCTTTAAAGTAAATAAACAATTTCGCAGCGAGGAATGATGTCCGATGATCGCACGATGGTTTGGAAGTATGACATAATCAATGCGGAGCTCCTGAGACGAGTAGCCGTCTCATTCAATCATCTGGCCGTCAGAACCTGCGTATACTCGTTGTTCATTAAGCAAAACGATCGAGAACTGATTGATTTGTGTGCGGGTCTTTTAACTTCTTTTTCATTAACCTCTGTTCGAATAAGACCGTGGGAATGCGGCAGCGACCATAACGAAGAAATTGAGGATTTGTGAGTTAATCACCCATTTTTATTCTTTTTCACTTTTCCAGTGGCCCTTGGCTCAACATGATTCAAAAAGTGAAGCCAGTCGAAGTCTCATACTATCAGACACAATTGTCGAAAGGTAAGATAATCCAAGAAGACCTGACGTAATTGAGCTCAGGATTACTGCAATTCCTTGTGGAGGTTTCAAATGTTGTGGAGCTGATGACCATCTCGGGGAGTCGTTCCTCGCCCGAGGCTTTTCCCATTCCTCTCACGAAAATATTACTAAGCAGCAAGTGCTATCACCTTAGCATTTACGACCCTCTCACAAAAATTTCCGAAGAGGAAATGGAGAAACTGCTTGAGGTATTTATACATTTTTCAAAAATATTTTTTAATCTTTTCGGATATTTTCAGTTCTTCCATCCCACTGGAAAAAAATTAACTCTCGTCATACCAATTTCTGAACAACTGCCTGCCTTTCAAATCGGAGAATTTGGAGTGAAAATGGGTTGGGGTGGATTTAACTTTCCGCTTGAAATTGAACACATTGGTATGCATCTCAAACCGAGATAGTACTGATATGGAGAATCAACTTTTAATGCATGATATTTATTGTTAATCGCGCTTTATTAATTTAAAGTTGAAATGATAAACCATTTATCTTTTATCAATACTGATTGAAATTCGATTGATTGCCATGCGCAGTCGTTTCTAAGCGCTGATTGCTCAGAAAGCAAAGGTGGCGGCAAAGAAACCAAAGCCACGTTTGCCCTCTAGATACGCTCCCTTTTCAATACAACATGACAACCGGGAATGTACTGAGTAGAACGTGTGTTGTGTGAAAGAAGATCAATTCTGATGAAATAAAGCAATTTATTCGCTCAATATTTAAAAAAATAAATAAATATGAATGCATGCAAAGTCTTTAAAAATCAACATCGTTATGCCGCATATCATTATGCACAATGGCTGTAATATTTCCAAACCAGTTTGCAAATCTGCTGTGTGGGAACATGGCTACTTTGAATTCTCCAATTTGAGCGCCGACTGGTTCAGTGGCAGGAAATGATAGGATCACCTTCTTTCCCATGTGATGGAAATGCTGCAATAATATTTCTTATTATTGTCAGAGTTTAAAATAGAACCTGCACCCATTCTTCAATTTGATCTGGAGATATCTTGTTAATCGGGTCCCTCACTACAATGCAGTTGCACTTTCTGTCGAGAAGTCCTCTCAAGAATGAGAGTGGAAGTACATTTGCCTCCGATTCTACGGAAGCGAACAGCGCAATGCGCTTAACCACATTAGCTGTGTTCTCGATGAAATCAATCATTTCTGAATTTTATACTTTGCAAATGTTTTGTATACAATTGCTCTGGCTCCCCTCCTCCACTTTAACTGAAACTTTGCAAAAACTTACGTTTCGTCACACGAGCCCGTGTAAATTTGACCAAACGCGGCTTCACTCGACGAATAACGTTGAGCATAGGACCACTGAAATGACAATATTACGACAAAATTAAAATTTGGATCATACAAATCAGCAATGTCAGGGTCGCTAGATCGACCTCGAAGCGCATTGATATCGAGCACATTCGCATATGATCCCTCCAACAATTCAGCAAACGCATTTAGTCTCACTCGATGAACATTATCATCAAAACGTATACGTTGACAATTTATTTTTGTGATCAAGGGTTTAATAAACTGAAGTACAGCCCTGAACTCTTCCAGCTGTGAGAGGGGTACACTCCACATCATCATTATATACCGAGGAATCATTCCTGTTCTTAGCTATAATGGAAATGAGCTATGAATTGATAAAAATACAGAGAAGCTTCGATAATAAAAGTTAATTGTCCTTACTGATTCTCTAATATAGACCGAATGTCCAATGAAGCGAGCCTTGGCTGTCGCAGCTTCAAAAGCCGAATACAAAATGTATGTATCAAATGTAGAGCTTATGTTAAAACTCGCAACAAATCTGTTGGTACAAAGCTGAAATTTGAATTATAATTGCTGTGTAAAAGCCCTATTTAATTATGCAATAGCAAATTATAAGTATGACCCGTTTGACCCAACTCTGAACTACCGTATTCTCATTCGTATTTTCCGCGTGTGTGATACTCAGCCTGCGTAGCTGAGAGCTTGACAAGGTGTTTTAACGTCATTATATTCTCTGTCGTGACTCCGTCACGTTGTTTTGTTTTTCTTCCTTTATTTTATTGCGATAAACCGTCGTAACAAGCCGAGCCTCGTTCCCGTAGCAGTCCAATACACAACAATAATATACAATGGGATTATTCAGTTTTCAATGAATCCCGTTATGTACTACTCATGACTTCTATAGTTCAGGATGAACATTCGATTATCGTTACAACGCTCTTAAATACAACTTACATCATCATCCGAAACACGCACTGAGTCCACAATAATATATTTAGATGAATCCGTAGTTAGTTCATTTTCAAGACGAACAACCTTGTTTTTGACAATTTTTTTCCATTCTTGAGCGACAGTTAGAATTGCAACCAGTGGCTAGAAAGGATTTATGATTGATATTTCTCAACACATCGCCGGAATAATGCAAAATACTTACGCATTCTTCGGCTTCTTCTGTTGATCGACTCTCGACTGCATGACGCTTTGCAGCGGGAGGAGCAGTCGTATCAGAACTATGAAAATAAGTTGGCAAGAATTTGTTTGGAAGACTGCACTAACTTTTTGCTATTCTTAAAAAATTTAGTTGGTTCGGAAAGTTCGGAGTTGTTTGGCTCATCTGTAAGAAAAAATCTCCAAAGAAGTAGACATTTACTATACGCTAAATCTTTTGTAATCACTACACTTACTCTTCGTTTTGGATCGCATGGATTCATGCTTGACTACTACCATTTTCTTGTTTGAATTGTCCGCCCTTATTTTATATTCCAAGATGTTTTCCTCATTATTGAGGTTTGCATCAGTGGAAACCGAGAGAGTCACTTTTAGATATTTTTCTGAGAAGAACTAAAAGCAGTTTGCGAATCGGGTTCTCTTTAATTTCTCCTTTACCTGAATAAGTTCACGAATTTGAACAGATGAAATAGTGGTGATTTCTTCGGAGATGTAAACGTTGTTGCATTTTCTGCTGAGCATTTCTTTTATTGTAGAAAATATCAGATGATTATCATTTTCGTAATTATTGGATCCGTCTATCCAAATTTCTTCTACTACTCCAGCGACGTAAATCAAAAAATCGATTAATGCTGTAAATACGAAATTTTTATGGCTAATTTATCTACTCTAGTATTACCTTTCGTGAAGCAAATTCGAAAATAAATAATTTTCAAAGGTTTTACATTTCGAACCAAATTCAACAAAGGACGGCTGAAAACATTTTCTTTTAAAGATATTGAAGCATCACTTACAAATCCTCTATTTCGGTTGGATTAGCTCTGTGCGATGGATGGCTTCTCGGGTTAAATGCAATCGCATTAACTGATGCTCCCGTGAAGAATTCTTCGAACATTTGCACAATATCATATTTTTCTTCGTGAATTGTAATTTTGTCAAAGTGGGAATGGAATACGAGAGGCTTCAAATATTGAACAACATTCAATGTTTCCAAAAGGCTCAAGGTCACAGTAAATTTGTAGTCCTTGAAAATAATTGAATAGTCAGGTATTGGTGAAAACAAACTCAACCCCTGTCGAAAACTGAGTTAAGGCTGATTCAGGAAGCTTCAACTTGAACAAAGCCGTTAAAATAAATGTTTTCCACATTGAAAAGGCTTGCCGAGAAGTAAATTTGAAGGACATGTCCCAAGTGGTGCCAAAATGCTGAAAAAAAATAATTTTGAAAACTCTTGACTTCGAGCTGATCGGTTTAGTACTTTTGGGAATCATGATGGAGATCTCGACAGACCTCATGAAACATAAAACCAAAAAAAAAATTTCCGAATGTTCCCTAGACAAGTACTGACAAAAGTAAACCCACTGTATATCCAGCAGTGAAGTCGTTAACTACCAGATAGCGATTTACATCCATTCTCAGTTCTTTTATCAGTTCGCGCAGGTTTTCCATCTCCTTTTTGTCCATCTCTTGAGCTGTTTCCATCAACTGCCGAAGAGTCTGAAAACGAGGGGTGAACGAAGTGAAATTAATACAGTCAATATCAACTCACAAACTCCTCCTCCGCTGGATGAGCATTGTCCATAGGAGAAGCAGCTTTGGCAGCACTTTGCGTTCCAGCGCCACTCATTGTGCCTAAAATATTGCTTTTACTTACATGAATTTACTGAGCAAGTGTATTCAAAATAATGAATATCGAAGTATCGAAATATTGCACACTCGAGAACGCTTGAACAGATCAACAATGCGTCTTTGGAGTTTGAAAGCTTTAAAATGAGCGCGAATGCTGATTGGCTGGCAGGAAAATGCATGCAGACAAGAGGGAATTGTAGTAGTTGCCTTCTAGACATGCTTTTGGGCTCCCAGCTTGGCGTGTTTGAGTGTTGTATATAGTTATGGATCAAGTGTATTTTTTAAGAAAATGAGCGGCGCCGATTCGCAGCTGGCCTGTGCTGCTAGTTCCCCGCAGAAGGAAAGTGCTTCAGCTACTGTCGAGAGCACGCAACCAGTGGAGGAGGTTGTAAGTTGCTAATGAGCGCTACTGCCGGCCACACAATCTTTTTATTATCAGAGTCTCCGGCAGCTACTTGAAATTGCAGAAGAAATGGACGGGAAGGAAATTGAAAAAGTACGCGAACTACTTAACGAACTGAAACAGAATGCAAATCTTTATCTGATAGTAAGCGGCTTTGAAGCACGTCATTCCGTGAGTTTTCCAGTAACTAATAAAGGCTAACAGATCCATTACATTCAGTTTTCTGGAAATACCTGGGACTTGGCCTTTAAGTTCGATTCTCAGCAAGCCTTGTCGATGTGGAAAACGTTCATTTTAGCGGCATTATTTAAATTTCAGATTGCTGAAACTGCGTTAACTAGATATTCGACACCGGTGAAAGTTTGTCTCTAATTTTTAACTAATAAAACTTACTATAGGATTGCACATTCACTGTAACCTTGACTCTAGTGGAAACACAAAATACGCTTGAATTTTTAAAGCCGGTATTATGCCATTCTCACTTTGAGAAGATTACAATCTATGAGGAAATTTATGAGATTGTTCAAATGTTCGAACAATTGTTCACGGGATCATCAGTGAATACGATTATATTTTCTCCAGCAGATCACCCATCGCGAATTATGATTCGCAATTGTTCGGCGGAAGTAGAAGACTTGAGAGTGCAACTTCAATATATTTTTCACATTTTATTTTTACAGTCTTCCCTGGCTCAACTTGGTTCGAAATTTGAAACCGCTGAAAATTATGTATAATCGAATCAGTTTTACGAAAGGTGATATTCGTTTAGAGTTTATCAGCAAAAATAATTTCAAGTTTACAGCTCTGATTGATTTCCTGGTTTATGCCGCGGGAGTAGTAGATGAAATTTGGATAAGCAGTTTAAACAATCCGGAAAATGATAATCAAGTGTTAATGTCGACCATAAAAGAAATGCTCAGCAGAAAGTGCAATAGTGTTTACATCACTGAGCAAGTCACTACTGTGTCTTCAGATCAAATTCGCGAACTTATTCAGGTAATTTGGGAAATAAATAGAAACAGATCCACAAACTGCTTTCAGTTCTTCACAGAAAAGTATCGGAAAGTGACCCTTATTGTCCCCAGTGGCATAAACCTCGATAATAACGAACAAATCGGAGAATATTCACTGAGGTCGCACAACTCGAAAAAGAATATGGTAGTAATCGAGCATACGTCAATTCAATCCAAAACACAGAGTAAGTTTTTTTTATGCTGTAATAATATTTAAAAAAATGTTTCACGTTTAATTTATTTTTTTGAGACATATTTACTTACAGATGAGGTGAATAAAAGCGAGGTTACCGAACCAACAACATATTTGGCTAATCGGAAAGAGCTCAGGGCTCATGACGGCAAATCAACAGACAAAGACACAGGATGTGTGAGTAATTCACAATTTTGCGAATTGAGAATCATTTAAAATGAAATACTTACAGCCGCTGATGGCCATTCTAAATGCTGCTCAAGAAGCGAAAAAAATCAAAATAAGCGAGCTTTTCTGTATTGAGAATGAACTGATTACGAATTCATCCGAATTTATTAATGTGGACTCGCTGTATTTCACTGAACATTCAGTAAGTTTGTACTATAAATTAAGAAAGCATCTGACTTTCAGTTTTGTCCCGACGCTTTTTGTGTGGCCTATAACATGAGTTGTTTTCTCGAACGGAGCTTGTGGTGGATAGCATTTGAAGCTGCAGCAGCTAAAACAGGATTCATTGACAATACCACTTCAATGAATAAAATGGACAATTCGGTAATTTCTCTAATTAATAAATTTTCAAAACCATCAGACTGAATAGATCGATTCATCACACAATTTTTTTAGATGAGAATGCTTTATACGATGTCTTGGATGGTACCTGTTGCGAAGCTGATCGAATTTGGAGCAGTGTTCCAACTTCTAAGAAATCTGACGGGAAAAACCAATTTCCATTCAATACGCGTATATGATATTGTTCATCCAGCAAAACTAAATGCGTTTGCGAATATGTTGGAGGGATCCGCAGTGAAATTTCTCCATATCAGCACCGCGCGCGGCGACAGGAACAACAGTGACCCTGAAACAGCAGACTTGTATGGTTTACAATGCATTTGCCAGTAATACTATTTCTTTATTAATCAATATTACTATTTCAGCGCCCCTATGGTAAACATGATTCGCAGAGCAAACCCAGAATTCTTCAAAAGCACCCGAGCCCGACTGACGAAACGTAGGTTAAATTCAGATAAGTCATTCAACAAATAAACTTCAGAATGGATGGATTTCATTGCAAAACTAGCTGAAGTGGTTGAGAAAATTTTGCTATTTTCATCAAATAATGATGTTTCGAACAAGCTTCCCCTCTCATTCCTGAAGAAAATTCTCAGCAAACAGTGTAACTACATTGTAGTGAGGGATTCGGATACAATAATGTCGCCCAAACAAATTGAGAAACTAGTGCAGGTAATATCTAATTCTTACAATGATGTATATTTTTAGAATTTAAAAAAAAGTATTTTTCTTTCAGTTATTCCATCAAAGGGGAAGGAAAGTGTTATTATCGGTTATGTCTACTCAACCAATGCACAAGACTCAAATCGGCAATTATACAGTGACCAGACTTCCGCAAAGCAGATTTAACTATAGAGGAAATGTTATAGCTATTATGCATAACGAAATAAAAACCCCAATCATTGTGAATTTTATGTGAAAATGTTAAATCTCGAAAACAATTCCACTTTTATCATTCCTTCGAATTGTTTGTATTCATTTCAACTGAGTAAATAAACTTGAATTTTTATCAAATAAAATATTGTTCGGAGCAACAGTAATACACATTGAAAGTACAGACGGGTTTGAAAACGGAAAAACACACGAAAACTTGAGATCTTTACTTGAGTAGCGCTAATAAAACAAATATTCCCAGATAAATTTAATCAGACAAGCGCACTCATCTCCGCTGTTCGCAACAGCCATTGGGTTGACATCTGAAAGGATACATTTTTAGAATAATTAAAATAAATTGATAAGTAGGAAGCGTTAGCTAGTATTCACCTCATTGCCATAACAAACGAGCTCCAATCCGATGTTTTTGTGCACAGAATGAGCGGTTCGGTACCTGCAGATTTGAATAATTATAGAAATCTTTTTTAAAAAATAGATCAACCTGCAGTACGGAATCTCCTCGAAGACGTGCTTCAATCCTTTTGCCTGAACTGTCGATCGAAGGTCAGGAAAGGAGAAGGCGCAGTTGAAGGAGAGACAGAGAATGCTTGTCGGCGATGGAGAAATTCGCCAGAGCTGAAAATTAGAATTCTAAGACACGAACTTCTAGTGAAAGGGAAGAGATAGACAGCACGAAGGTTAAAGGTAAACAAAGGAGATGTGGCTCTGTTGTAGAAGACGGGTCCATAGGAAATAGAAAGGTCCCTGAAATAAAAGAAAGGTCCCAAAAAATGACATGGATCAAAAATAGAGAGGTCCCGCTAATAGAGAGGTCCCAAAACAAATAGAAAGGTCCCAAAAATAGAAAGGACCCTAAAATAAATAGAGAGGTCCCAAAAATGAGAATCGAAAATAGAAAGGTCCCAAAAACGAGTACCAAAAATAGAAAGGTCCCAAAAACGGGTACCGAAAATAGAAAGGTCCCTAATCCTGGTACCAAAATAGAAAGGTCCCAAAAAACGTCTTTGAAAATAGAAAGGTCCCAACAACAAAAATAGAAAGGTCCCCAAAAAAGATCATCGAAAATTGAAAGATCCTTTATTAAATTGCAATTTTTATATTTCCGTTCCAAATCCCGCTATTTCCCTTGAATACGGGCAGGCCTATGAAAGGCTAATGCTGAGAGGCCGAGACTAAGCCTGAGCCTAAGCCGCCTGCGAATGAGATTCTTAACCATCCATCCCCTTTGGTCCGCACCTCGAACCCCCCCCCCCCTATATAGAAGAGCTCGGACACAGCCCTGAATGATTAGGAATCCCATTCATAGATTGCTTAGGCTTAGGCTTAGTATTGGCCTATCAACATTAGCTTCTCATATTCAAGGATATATTCTGTATTTAGCTTTGCTTCACCGAACTTTGCCGATTTTTCAGTATCATGTTGTTGGGACCTTTCTATTTTTGTTGCTGAGACCTTTCTATTTTCCAAGACCTTTTTTGGGACTTTTCTATTTTCGATGATCTTTTTGGGGACCTTTCTATTTTTGGGACCTTTTCTATTTGTGAATCCAGGGTTTGGGACCTTTCTATTTCCTGTTTTAACATTTTTGGACCTTTCTAACTATTTTTGAGACACATTTTTGGGACCTTTCTATTTTTGGGACCTTTCTATTTTTGGAACCAGGATTTAGGACCTTTCTATTTTGGAACCAGGGTTTTGGGACCTCTCTGTTTTAAACGCCTGGTTTTGGGACCTTTCTATCTCATCGTACCTTTCTATTTGGAAGGACCTCCCTATTTTTCACGTAAAATTGGGACCTTTCTATTTATTTGGGGACCTTTCTATTTTTGCTGCTCATTTTTGGGACCTTTCTATTTTTTGGGACCTTTCTATTTTTTGATTATTTTTTGGGACCTTTCTTTTATTTCAGGGACCTTTCTATTTCCTATGGACCCGTCTTCTACAACAGAGCCGGAGATGTTTCCTAGAATACGCGGGCGGATGTTTCGGAAACAAATCACAAAATGATTTTTAAAATAACTCACCACAATAAAGTCGGCTAGATCAGCGGTAGTCACCGTCGAGAGAAGAGCGGGTGCGTCGGCGTATAGTTTATGGAAGATGGGAGATGGTGAGTTGAGGAGTGAGTGGAAGTATTGCCTTCCCATCTGAAAAAAAGAATTAACTTCAGTTTTGAGGAAAATTAGCCTTTTCTGGGCTTAATGTTTAAGTAGACTCACTGTATAAAACTGCAGTTGGTCCACCGGCTTCTTGTTCGCATGGGACAGGACGAGAGATGGAATGGAGAGCGGGGCGGAGAGCATCTCCATTGAGGGCATGATTTCGATCTACAAATTTTCAATTGTTTTTTTATTTTTCTTATTATTGTTTATTTTTTTATTATATTGACTTCTTTCGAAATACCCAAAAGAAAGAAAAAAATGAACCTTGAGCGAATCTAGGCTGAGTGATTCGATCAACTCCATAGATTGCTCGTTCGGACGCCAGTCGATGGTGGAATTGTGCGAGGAGAGAGAGACGGTTCTGCAAATCAAACATCTAGTGAACTACTGTAGTCTTTGAGCATTCTGCAGCTATCTACATACATAGACTCAGATTAGATAATTAATCGTGAGCACTGTAACTGTTCAGGTAATGATAGTGGATACTGATTAGGCGCACCATGGAGAAAACCCGCTTACCTGATACTAACAGCTCCGAAGCTGCTCGTAGTCCACTGCAGAATGAGATTGAGTGTGTCATAGAATCGTCCCGATGACCTCTCTGTGATCTCCTTGCTCGCATCGACTTCCAGAGCGACCACCTCCATCCAGGAGAGGAGCTGGAATGAGTAATTCACAATAACAACAATAACAATAACAAAAACAATAACAATAACAATAACAATAACAATAACAATAAACAACTTGTCAGCCTTGCAAGATACTCACCCTCACTAGCACTGCCTCTTCAATGGTCTCGGTGAAACCCTCGCGGCTCTCCAGTTCGGCCCTCACTTGACCTCCAGATGAGGAAATGAACATAGTTTTCATGTGAGAAGAGGTCGAGGCGCCTGCAATGTTTATGTTGATAAATGACTGATAACAGTTTTTATCAATTCGCGTCGGCCAGACTGGGACTAATAAAATGAGACTCACCTTGATCCTGGTCCTGGACAGAGATGGCGTATTCGATGGCGGGATTGGTTGGCTGGTCGGTATCACTGTTATCGTAGACACGCACGTGGAGTGTTACTGGGATGCTGAACAAAAGAATTATAAACAATCATCAACCAGAAAAGTGAAAGTAACAGAAAAGAAATATTCGTACCGCGGCAAAGATCCTTGATAGAATGAGATCAGTCGGTAGAAGTAGGATGATGAAGGAGAGATGGAGGAGAAGAGTTCGAATGGAGACGCGTATGAGAATATCTGAAATGGTCAGTAAATATTTTTTCCAAAAGAGTGAACTGACTCACCTCAAGCCACAGCTCTGGCGGCAGCAAATGATGAGTGTTGTACACAGGAGCAATCGAAAGCATTGTTTCTTAAAGGCTTCTCGGTTAGAAATGGCAAGCTCTCGCGCTTTATATACACCGGTGCTCCACAAATTCCGACGAATTCCGGCGCGAGCGCGGAAAGTGGGCGGAAAGTGTTGCAGAGACCAAGGAATGCGCGATAAGATTCGGAATGCAGTCGAAGAGATCAGCAATTGTCCGCACGATAAGAGTGACAGATCGGAGAAACAAGCAATGGACGAAATGATCAAGAATGCGAAGAATGACCGAGGAAAAGCGGACAGGGCGTAGCTTTAGGCTCGCTTTACGCTCACTTGATCCCGCTTTATCATACAGCGCCTTATCGTTGAAGTTTATAGTTTTTAAACAGCACGCGCTTTCGAAACGATAACAAGGATGTTTTGATGGGAGCCTGGGGCCTTGTAAACACCGCTTCACAATATTTACGCCTTATTTCATCAGCTTGCCGCGGGATCAGCATTATGCAATGCGAAAACAACGCCAAATCATACCTGGCGTCGCTCAAAATAAGAACGCCATCGAAACAATTCAGCAAAATAATCAACTATTGACAGACTGCTTTTGTGCAACGCCCGAAAATCGAAATTAGGGGTAGAGTGATGAAAAACATGCAATATTTGCGAAGGCGTGCAGAATAAATGAAAAATAAAGCAACCGCTGCAAACCCGTGTCTGCTTGGGGCTGGTCATCCCCATCCCATTCCCGTACCGCGCGGCGGAAACCCCCGCGCGCGTTATCAGTTTCGAAAACAATGAATCATCCGATTTTGTGGACCCTTACGCAATAGCCCGTGACCTTCCGGTCGAATTTGGACACAGAAACTGCACAATTGACTATGTGCCTCGTAACGCTCATGCACACTTTCATTGCTGTCAGCCATTCGTTGACGATTCAGTCATCGTCTCGCTACAGACGGACTCATCGAACATCTCATTCGTACGATGTCAAACACTGACATCTGTTCATTACTTTGCGACATTGATGCCAATGGCTCTGATCAGGCCGCAATTTCTGAACCTGAAATTTGGTATCGTTGATGTCCATGGACTTGATCACCCTCACCCCCTCACCCCTCTTCTCCTCGGGGCGTTGACCATCTTATCAGTTCGAAAAATAGTGAATCACAATCACTACGCGCCCATTGACAATCTCACGCGCGCATTTGGCCGTGACGTCTAAATGGGCGCGCGACACAACCACAGGTATCGAATATACAAAGAGCACAGACTTATGAGTTATTATTATTTGTCTTGCCATAGATGCCAAAGCGTATAACTCTTGATGCCTAAATGGACAACCACAGATCATTTGCACGTTTTGAATAGACGAAGAGCACATGCTGCTGATTTTATGACTGCGCTGTCAGGAATGAGATTCAAAAAACAATTAAAATCTAGAGAGATGGTGTCGAACATATTTGCACTGAAATTCGAATAGAGAAAGAGCACAATTGACTGATTTTTACGACTTTCGTGTCTAGACGGAGATTAAAAAGTCCATCAAATGATCATTGAGATTAATAGCACTGTCTCGTGACTTTTCGATCCCGCTGAACAATGTAATTAGTGGAGTTTGTGATTCAGAAATATCTGCCTTATCCTTTTCATTATGGGCACAAGCTACCTTTCAGCGTGATTTCTCGATCTTGTCAACGGATGCGATCAACGGTTCTTCTGATTTGTGATTTTGATGTCTGGACGTGGGAGATCTGTCGCCTGTGTCTGAAGCACACACCGTCATCGGATCACGTGCGAAAGGTTACCGCCCTAGAGCATGCGATCATTGTATCACGCCTGAGATTAGGATCGACATTCACACGTACGCATATCTTATTTCCGCACAATATTCCGAGTGGAAGAAAAAATCTATCACGGTAGAGTGACGAGAGATCACGCGTGATGGAAAAGAGTTTGTTCCCAAAATCCTATTCTCGCACAATGTTCATGGATGATTCGAAACATTTATCATATTTGAGGATGACGGTCTATCAAACTTCTGACTGTATTTTGTAGTGGGAGTCCCAAAGAAGTGGGGTTAGGTTTCACGTTTTATCATTTGAACAATTAAATCTTCTAAAATCGAGGATCGTCTGGCCGAGAAACTGAACTGACGGCTAATGAAGTCAAATGATGATCAACCTGAAAAAAGGAAGCAATGTTATACAAAAACAATTTTATTTATTTTAAACACACATATTTTTCACTCACCGGCACTCTTTTGCGCACTTTTACCGATGTTTTGTTGCATTTAGGGAAGAAAGAAAGGAGAAATCGTCGATAAGCAGGTGTAATTGTAAGCAGAATCAGACTGTGAACGATTGAGTGAAGTGGAGTAATGAAGTAGAGAACTAATAGCACAGCTGTAAACTTTACGTGGGCTGTCTCTGGCTCAGGAATAAGAATTCTAGCTCACTAAAGCTCCCCATCGCTGCTGCTACGCAGATGAAGATTACTATGAATGGCGCCGCAATGAAGAGACAGGGGCCGAAGAGCTGGTAAAATTATTAATTAAGAGACCCTCCACGAGAGAGTGGAAAGAGTCCACGGATGGCGAAAAATTAGATTCGGCTCATATATTTTTTTCTAGAATGGGGGCCCCTAGGGACGGGTGATGACATACATAGCTAAGGTCTGAGGTAGATTTTGGGTGAGTTACACGGGGGTCGATTTTAGGGGTCGAAAATATCGATATCTCAGATTCATTCAGAAAAAAGCTTATCTTGTTTATTTTCACCCTACAGTCCGAATTTTGAGGTCCCAGAGCGAGGAAATTCGAAAGAAAAAAGTTGTGCTCGAAAAACATGTATTTTTGGCATAAATTCATGAAAAACCAAATTTGAAAAATTTCTTAACACTCCGATACTACGATTTTCGGAAACTTCGAGAAAAACTACATCGGATATAATTTTGTCAGATTTTTAAAAATGAGGATATGTTTTCTTTTTTTTGCCGAAAGGTCGCAAATCATGAAAAATTAGTCAGTATGCCCATTAGTTTTCGATCTCAGAAGTTGGGTAATGGCTTTAAATGCGCAAATTTGTGATTACGTTCACTTCAGATGATCATATTAATGATTTATGAAGTTTTTAGACGTTTCTGAACAACTTGAATTTTTTTTTGGTTTTTCATGAATTTATGCCAAAAATACATGTTTTTCGAGCACAACTTTTTTCTTTCGAATTTCCGCGCTCTGGGACCTCAAAATTCGGACTGTAGGGGTGAAAATAAACCAGATAAGCTTTTTTCTGAATGAATCTGAGATATCGATATTTTCGACCCCTAAAATCGACCCCCCGTGTAACTCACCCAAAATCGACCTCAGACCTTAGCTATGTATGCCATCACCCGTCCCTAGGGGCCCCCATTCTAGAAAAAATATATGAGCCGAATCTAATTTTTCGCCATCCGTGGACCCCTGCCAAGTTCTTACGTTCTCTCGTGGAGGGTCTCTTAAATTATTATTTAATTATTTATTAATTAAGTAATTAAATTAGCTCACCTGAATATACAGTGCCACTACGGACCGCTTGATCATATTTTGAGTCGTACTGCTTCGTTTCGACTTCTACAATTTCATTTTTCATACTAGATAAAAAGTAGCAAGAGAAAGCGTACGCACATTGCTGTTGAGCGCATAAAATATGTGCCAGAACATCAAATTGATCACACCGAGAAAGGCGCTGGCGCCCTAAAAAGCAAATTCATTTTCAACTATAGATTTGAAACAAACTCCAAGAAAAACAAGAGCAGCAATTCGAGTGAATAATGTCATCTCCAGCACAAAGTAGGCGCCTCGTTTTGGCACCCACGTGAGGTCGTTGGGGAAGTACTGAATATTTAAAAAAAAATTTTTAATGCCACTAACTGTTTTTATTGCAAGATACGAAGAGTCGAAATCCGCCGGCCAAATCGTTGTAATGATGAAAGAGCCGACGCTAAAGAGAAGGAAGAAAATACGTATGGCATTATACGCTGGCTGGAAAACACGATTTGAGAAATACAGAATTTATAATGACCGCACCCTGCTAAATTTAAAGCGGCTCGACAAATCCATGACTGCTTGGTGTTTGTGAAAGAAACAGACTCCAATAGACATTAGCAGGGAGATAATAGAGCCGATGTAGAGGGTCTGTTGGGGTTCCATTTTCTCTAAGAATTTACTAATTCTGATTCGAATTCTGAGATTGAGACACTTGACCAGGTAATTCCGAGGGATCGTTTGAAAGGGATTGGAAAATTATTACTTATTCTTGGAAAATACATTGCAATAGCACTCACGAAGCAGAGTCGCGCTGATAAGCCATTCCTAGGAAGTACTCCAATAAAGTAAGCACCAGCCGCAGGGTAGAGTGGTATCAGCTCGATTAGTATGTCCATTTGGATATCGATTAGGAGCACGATCACCTGAACATTTATTTAGTAAAAGTTTTTAAAAAAAGTATTTTTAGTTCTTCTAACCTGAATGAGTAATAAGTAGGATCGCACTGCTCGTTGATTCGGCGGCGTCTCTCTGATTAGACAGTAAAAAGAGAGGAAACTAAGCAGAGAAGAGACGACGAAATGGACTTTCAGTCCTAAAGTGAGCGATTGTTCCACCTCGATTGGAATGTAGTAGTCCATCGATCGAATTAGGGAATGGGGCGAGGTGTTGTCGCTTGACGACAGGTGTTTTGAGATCAAATTGGGCGTACTTTCGCCTTCTCACAGGTGCATTTTCTCTATCTGTCGCGAACACGACGTCATTCACGGCTCTATTACATTGATCGATACGAAAAAAAATTATTATTGTTATTATTATTATTATTTCACGTTCACAGACACTGTCGGGTTGTGGGCAAATTAAGCCCGATCAATGTAGTACTGATTGCCGATTGCAGGTCTGTTAGTACAAGTGAAATAAAAAGGAGATGATCGGAGAGGACTATGAAATACTGTGCCTGTGAAGAGATTTTGAGTGGAATCTACGCCCGATCGATGTAGTACTGATTGCCGATCACAGCGCAGGCTCCCTGCAGCTCGGTCACTTCAAAACGCCAAGCGAGACACTGGCACGTCTTGAAGATGGCGGAGGCAATCTGAAGAAAAGTCGCGATTATCGAGCGTCACTTTCGAAAATGAGTCCATGACCTTGGGATTCCTCTTCGAACAGTCACGCATTTTCTCCGCGAAATCGACACGCGAGGGGAGGGCGAGATCGCATCTGATGATTATTTCAGATGTTTCGTGATAAAATTGGAGACGGGAAGTCAATGAACTCACCCGAACTCGGCGGTGCATTCCTGGATCTTTTTGTGCATGCAATTCTTGGTACACTGAAGAAACTCCTGCATGTAGTCGAACTTGCGCTCATTGCGCTGCCTAAAATACTGATATTAGTTAATAGTCTATCATTTATTCCTTTGAAAACTGTAAAGTTAACACCCGCGACAAGAACAACCGCGAATTTGTGCTCGTTCATTTGGAGTGAGAAAAGGCTCCCAGCCAATAATTGAGTTCGGCGAACAGCAAGGAAACCAAATGCACTCACCAAGTCCAGTCGTTCCACAGCGTGTAGTCGTTGCTCGATGAGTATCGGATGTTGGTCATCTCTCTCCAGTTGGGTTTTGTAATGTAAAGTGATTCTCGACGGTAGAAGTCGACAGAGCAACTAAAGCGACGATTACTAGCTGCACACGAAAATTTGACTGGCGACGAATCACTACACCACTCACTAAGGTTTATCGAATAGGCAGTTCTCAGCCTCGTCGACGCTCTCGGAATTCACTTTGAAGCAGTGGAGGTACCTGTCCGTTTGGCTACCGTACTCCTGGGAATAAAGTCAGTTCGAGATTATTTGTGCTTACAGTATACCTCAAGCTTATCCGCACAAGAGTCCATGCATGGGTTTGATGTCGACTTAGAAAGACATGTATGTCTTTCGGCACAAGAGCACTGTCGAATCTGCGAGGAATTTAACGATTGGGGCACTATTTTTGAGCACGGATCTAGTCCCAGAAGCATTATCTCTCCACGACAATTTGACTCACTTTTGTCACATTCTCCTCGTCGATTAGCGCAGTTGCAACACAGAAAATTGCAAGCAAAGTCAATAGGAAAGAGCGAACAGCACCCATTGGGAGATGGTAACTAATAATGCTACCCTTCTCCTGGATTGGGGATAGATGTAGGCGGGATCAGTGCCCGTAATGAGAACGCGATGAAAGGGAGAGGATCCGTCCTTGGGTGCAATAACCAACAAGGAACGATATCTTTATGAGGAGTTATACCAACGCGATTACAGCGAAAACTCAAAGGGATTGAAACAGTACAACTTGGTTGAAAATGAAGCAAGGGTGGATGATGTGAAATCTAAGCGCGATCAATATAATATCTATTGCCGATGATCGCGCAAGCTCCTCTTAGTTCGGTCACTCCCTTCTTCCACGCGAGACACTGGCAAGTGGCGAGGATTGCTTTGGCGATCTGGAAAGAAGACATTGAGCGTTTGAAGACGTTTCGGATTTATCGAAGAGGTTTCGGATTTCAACATCTTGTTCGTATCGTTTTCAATAGAAAGGTAACGAAATAACTATCTAGTTGTGCAACAGGCAAATTACTTCTAGCTCTCCCAAAAAACGTAGCCATTCACAGTTTCCAATCGGGGTAAGCGGAAGTTTGTCACCTTATCGTTCCTCTTCACGCACTCGCTCATCTTGGTGCGGATATCGGACGTCGTGTGCATGCGAAGAGTGCATCTGCAATGGGCAATTTAGATTCAAGACCGCTACAACAACAACAACAATAACAACAAAAAACAACAAGAACAACAACAACAACATCAAAAACAATAATAACAACAACAATCTTACCCTTTCTCGCCCGTGCACGCCTGCAGTTTCTTGTGCATGCAATTCTTGGTGCACTGTAGGTAATTCTGGAAGTAGTCGTACTTCTCCACGTGATTGTACCTGGAAATTAGCAAATGATTTTTTATTCAAAAATAAAAAGGCACATTGGGACGCAGACGCCAAGAACTGCAATTTCAAACAGAAATATTATCTCACTGAGTTTCGAGTAACATAAATCACTAACCAGACGCCTTCTGAATACGAAACCCAGCGCCTCTCGAATTTGATGCTGTTGAGCTGGTCCCACTTTGGCTGTTCGATGTACTTCTCCTCGTTGTCGCGCCAGGTGCAACTGCAAGGGCGACGATTACTAATCGCTCACGCACTGCCAATTTTTAAAGGCGACGTTTACTAATCGGCACACCACGCACTCACTGGTTTTCGATGTCTTTGAAAAGGCAGTCTTCGGCCTCGACGATGGCGTCGGTGTGCTCCTCGAAGCAGGCGCGATATTCCGTCGTGCGGCTACCGTATTCCTGCAAAGATCGGATACACCGTGGTGTGTGTACCATAATCATTTGAAAAGTCAGTTGTCGATCAACTTGTGGTGCGCCTACCGTATACATACCTCGAGGTGATCCTCGCACTCCTCCATGCAAGCCGACATCTTGGACTTCGCTTCTCTTCTGCATTCTCGGGCATCCGCGCACGAGCACATGAGAGTCTGTAATCCGTGGAATGAGGTGCGGTAGCTAATGGGTACGGTAGCCCACTGTAAAATAAATAAAAAGTAAAAGATTAAGACAGTTAACAATAAGCTTTTCCACAAAAGCAACTAAGACCTATCCTGTGACGACCAGTGGCTGTTGCGAGGCCTTAACCGCCCGTGTTGTGTGCACGTGGTGGGAATTTGCCTGTGGAAAAAAATGAAACAAGAAACGCACCTCCCCGCTGATTTCGGAGATCCATTTCTCAGCCGCCACTGTCGACACGGTCAGAAGAGCAATCAGAGTTGAAGGAAGAGATTTCATCGGAGCAGAGAGGACTGAAGATGGTGCAGGCAACTGATCGCAAGAGAGGCTGATGGCAGATCCTAATCTCTAGCATATCTCATTGATGCCATCTGTCCTTTTAGTCCCTGAGATGGCCATATCCCTGATCTTATCAGTGGGAACGCAATATCGCATCCCCTTCTCAGTACTATCAAGATCCGCAACAGAGATCATCGCGCTATCTCCGATCCCAGCGGATTGAAAGTGAGAAGGAGAAACATGATCAAGAACAATCGGGATATCAAAAGGAAGTGCGGAACAGTGTCCTCGTCTCTCCATTTTGAGTGATCTCTGGCCAATCAGAGCGGCGAGAGAGTGTGCAAAATGTGGAGAGTCAGAGTATTCCTCGAAGTGAGAGGAAGAGAAGGAGGTCATGCAAGATTGCACAACGGGATCTCTAATGAACTCCCGATCTTTACCAATCATTCCCAGTGCGCTGGCTCAAACAACCACGGCTTCACCTTGATCATGAACGCAAGAAGCTAACAGCCTCTCCTTTTCTCGGCTTTAATCTCCGATGTTATTTCCTTTCCTTCTTGTTACAATTGTACCAATATCGAGTGCACCGGTTCTTCAAGTCAATTCGACCAGTGAACTTCCAACCACTACCAAAAAGCCGGCAAGCGCAGTGATTTTGATCTCAGTTCAGGTCAGTACTATATCTGTTCAGATTGAATTCTTGTTCACAGTCGCACAAACGAGTTAGCTACGTGGACGGGGAAGACGACGGGTTACTGAGTGATGATTACTATGAGGTATACGGTACTCACTCTGTCGGTCAATCGATAACTGACTCAGGAATATGAAGATGAAGAGAGTACGGTACCTACTACGTCGATTCCTGGCTTTATTACCACTGCAGTTAGCGGAATAGTGAGTCTGTCATACTGGACTACCGTAATCCTATCGACTCAGACCCGAGTGTGCTCATGCGATGAGGCCGCTGCTTGTCGTAAACGTTCACTCGAGGAGATCAATTGGTGCATGCGAACGTGCGACAATCACCTCCAGGTATACGGTAACACCAATGAAACAGATCGCAAACTGTTTTATTTGTAGGAGTACGGCAATCAGACCGAGTCTTATCTGGAGTGCTTCTCGAAGAATCCCGCGAGCGTAATCGAGGCTGAGAACTGCCTCTTCGCAGAGATGAAGGAACAGTGAGTGGTGTAGTATTTGGGAAACGTCGCCTTGTCAAAATTTGCATTGTGTGTGCCGCGATAGTAATCGTCGCAGTTGCACCACACCCGACGAGACACTGTTCCTGGAGTGGAAGAAGCCCACCGAGGTCAAGTACGCATCCGACCCGCACCATACGATCAAGCGGGATTTGTTTTGGTTAGATAATTAATTAGTTAATTAATCAATTAATTTGTTGATTGCAGGAAACGCGCCGAGAAGAAGTACAATCACATCCAACACTTTCTCCATTGCACTAAGCATTGTGTCCACAAGCAATTGCACAAGTGCACGTCGACTAAAGGGTAAGGTTTTTCGAAAATATTAGATTTTTTAAATCTGCAATTTCATCATTTTCAGATGCGTCGTCCGCCTTCCAAAGCATGAAATTCTTGCAGCAAAGATGCGCGAGTGCACCAAGAAGAATACAAAAGTGAGCTAATCATGAATCTGACTCACCGAACTCATTTTACCTAAAGTATGATAAATGCCCCTTGCAGATCTCCCAATCGCTTCTGTCCACTTGCCAGTGCCTCGCCTGGCAGAACAATGTCACGCATCTGCGAGGATCGTGCGTTGTGATTGGGAATCAGTACTATGTGGATAGAGCTTAGCTCATAGTTCATGATCTTAAGCCTCAAAAGTTGTTTTCAACCAGTACTTTGTTAATCGAGACTTTAGCGCTTTCTGAGTTGATAAAACATATATTTCGTGTCGAAATCTGCTCATACAAGCAAGCGATCGTGCGTGGTGAATCATCTCGTGAATCGTTCTCGCAACATCTGACTAATGCAGGAGCAGTTCTCTCTTTCCGCTCTTTCTTTCCTTCTCTTGTTAAGTTTTTTTCTATCACTATACACTATCAGAGTGAAAAAAAATCAAAGCCGTTCATATTGTAATTGTTGTTGCTTCCTCTTATGGCGGCTATAAAGATAACGATTCATTCCCTTCTTTCTCTCTTTCACTATCATGCACTCCTTTCTCTCACCCAATCCCTCTCCCTTTCCCAATTGGTAACGTCTCCCACTCGTGATCTGAATCTTCTTGATCTGGTGCTCACCTCTGATATTCATATCATTGACGAATGCAATGTTGAGCCCCCTCTTCCATCTCTCGACCATTCCATAGTCACCTTTACCCTATCTGCTTCCCTTCCCTCACCTCATATCCACCCTCGTAGAGATTTCTCCAGAGTAGATTGGTGTGCAATTTGTACCCATATTGATTCTCATGACTGGTCATCCCTTCTCTCCACATCTTCCGACCCTGACTATCTCTATTCCTGCTTTGTTAGTACTATTCAATCCATTATTGACCTATACGTCCCACTACGTACCCACAATAGGAAACACATTCGCTTTTCCCCTCAATCCCTACGCATTCTCCGTAACTGCAGAAAGTCCTTTACAAGGGAACCGCAAAAGTGGTCCTCCATGAATCATAAATTTGATATCACAGGTCGAAAGGGACCCCTGAGGGAAGTCCAAAACAGTTTTGAAATTATTGGATAATTGCTTCCTAAGACCCTAAAATCGATTTTCAAAATACGACTATTTTATGTGTGAAATTCCAACTCACCTCACCCAGACTAGCGTACGAGATCGAGAGCTCCCCGAATGTATCTCCGGTGGCGCAGTCGGTAAGGCGCTAGCACTGCTTTTTGAAAGTTGCTGGTTCGAATCCTTTTGCTCGAAGAATGTTTTGCTGTATTTTCGAACTCTCCCCGCTTATTTCAAGGCCTGAATGCTCCGTCTTTTCATGAATTTACTCACCCTTGGTTGTTGCAAAACCTCATCTGTCGTCCAATACAACTCAGCACATTTTGTAATTTCAAAACTTAATGACCGTTTAATATAAGGGTATTCAGACATAGAAATAGACGGGGAGAATTCGAAAAATACAGCAAAACATTCTTCGAGCAAAAGGATTCGAACCAGCAACCTTCAAAACGCAATGCTAGCGCCTTCCCGGCTGCGCCACCGGAGACACATTCGGGGGGCTCTCGATCTCGTACACTAGTCTGGGCGAGGTGAATTAGATTTTCCCACACAAAATAGGTGTATTTTGAAAATCGATTTTCAGGTCTTAGGAAGCAATTATCCAATAATTTCAAAAGTGTTTTGGACTTCCCTTATGGGTCACTTTCGACCTGTTATATCAAATTTATGATTCATGGAGGACCACTTTTGCGGTTCCCTTGTTAGGAGACGCGCTCTGTCTGTTTATTTCACTGCCTGTCGTTCCCTCAAGCGATCCATCAAACGCACCGCTAGAGCTAGAGAAAATCGCCTAGTTAGATCGCCTAATCTGAAAACCTTTTTCGCATACGCGAGTAATCGCATTAAAGATCAATCCGACCTTGTCCCCACGCTCATTTCGCCCGATGGCTACGCTTGCAT
>LS577939.1:88592-103199 GCA_900490775.1 Pristionchus maxplancki | reverse complement strand
GAAATCTTCACTATAATGAGGTGGAAAGTAGTCAGTTTTACGTTAAAACTGGTTTAAACCAAAAATAAGACAAATTTGAGCGAGTATTTCATCATACTTATGCAATGTAAACAACTTGTTTACACGCGCACTACCACTCGGCGCCCTTCCGGGCGATTTTTGAAGATGGACTTAGTCGTCGATTTTTCTCAAAAAATTACATTAGGTGTAAAATCGTGCAAGGAATCGAATGAACAGGTCGAGAAGTTTCGGAAAAATGGATAAAAAATGGAAAAAAATATTTTTCATTTTTTTACAAAAATATTTTTTTCCCAGTCGAGCTTATTTTTCATTTTCTTCTGTTAAAATATTTTTTTCATCATTAGCTAGAAAACCTCCAATTTTGGTGAAGATTCGATAACTCGTTAAAAAGTTAGCTCATACCCCCTAACCAAGTGGGGCACACCATAACTAATTGGGCTTTAGAGATACGACTTTCTAAGGTCGATTTTTGATTTCTTCGTCAAAAGTTGACCCTAGGGCACTTTTTTCAGAATTTATTATTTTTGCCTGTACGGTCCATGGGTGAAATAACTCAATTTTCTCAGATAGTCTCTCTTATTCGCAGTCACTTGTGCTGGTCATATCGCATACGTCATTGTAAAACACGTTCGTGAGAGGTCTAGTTATTTTCTTAATTCGTCCTTTTTCAAAATGTAATGATTCAGTAAACAACAGGGAGCGAAGATAACCGTTTCGCTGAGCAAGGCACGCCAGTCACTTATCCAGGCAATTCTCGCAATTCTCTATTGTGTTACAAAATGGACCTGCCAGATCGTAATTTTCGGCATTTTCCTGGCCATTCCAGTCTTGCTGTTCATGCTTCCCGCGTTATCATCTGTTTCTGAACAAAGTGAGTCTTTTTACGACTATTTTGTCCGATTATGTCGCAAAAAGATGAAATACAAAAATTTAATTTTTGGTTTAAACCTCTTTTGCAGCGGTAATGTTGCCTAACATTTGTCTGTTCTCGCTCAATGCCTTCGTTCATTCTGTCACTCTCATAGTGAGCACTCCGTCGTTCTGCAAATACATCCTCAGAGAGTTGCTCGGACGCAAAAGCGGTGGGAAAACTCAGAGACAGAGACTACAAAAATAAAAGTAATTCTTGCAGCCCGCCTATCGCCATCGTCGACTGAATTGGCAGTGAGAAGATGAAGCCACGAATTTCGCTTTCGACTGATCACAACTATTTCTGTCGATTTCGTCTCATTGTGTTAATCTCAAAAGGCATCTAATTAAATCCCTGATCCCTGAGATTCAATTGATAAAGACTGATGTGAAAACGCGTTGAAGTTCTTTACTTGAAATTCCTGTCTTGGCTTGTCTAGGCATTTAAGGATTATGTGAACATTGGTCGCTAAAAGGGAGCGGGTTCGGGTTGATTATAACCTGTGCTAAACTGTCTCGCCATCATATCCTTTTCCTTGTATTCTCGTTGTTCTAATTATCAGTGATTCTGATTAGTCTCGAAATCTTAGTTTCTTAAATATAAAATGTGACTGCGTTTGCTTCGTTTTTAGTTGATAACTGCTTTCTTCCGAGAAAACGGTAATTTTCTGCGAATTGACTATAGCTCATGAAATCGAGTTGTTCATTTCAACATTCGTATTTAGCATGATACTCCAACACGTCGACTATTCTATTCGTGGAATGTTATGTTTTTTTCAGGAAAATGGCAGATCATTTCGCGATATCCGACGAGAATATCCGTCTCTTTTGCACTGTCATTGGCTTACTTACACTGGTTGCGAACGTTTTCTGCATTTTTCTCATTATAAAACACCGCCGGGACTGCAATTCGTCCATCTACATTGTGACCTTGCTGTTGCAGGTTTGTTAACCAAAATTGAAACGTTAAATCTGCATTTTCAGATTTATTATCTCCTTTTCAACCTTCATTTCAACCTTTTTTTCGTTCCATTTACGTTTGTAGCTTACGGCGGCGGGTATTGCATTGGATTATTGTGCTACTTTCTGCCGTTCTGGGTGTTATTCGTAAGAAGGCCGCTGAAGTTTTGAATTATATTTATTTCTCGCTCAGGACATCTTTATGATTCTAATTGTAAATATATCCGGATTGTTCATTCTTCTTATCTTTTATCGACATCAAAGTTTGATGCACACAAATAACACTTTTCGGATGAGCGACAGAGCAACACGAGGCACTTAATACCTATTTTTGAGAGTGTAAAAATCTTATTTCCAGTCTTCTCCACGTTTCTGATGCTTGGAATCAACGTCTTACCCGTTGACTACACCATCGTCCATGGATTTCAAGCGTTAGAAGACCAGAAATCGTTGCTGGAAAAGGTCTGAGACACAACGTACGTAGTATTTAACATTATATCTTCAGATTTGTCCATCTTGTGATTGGATTGAAACAAAGCGGACCTTCTTAGTGCGAGACACCACGCATGGCAAGGTAATTTTGTCTAATAAAACACCAATAAAAAAAAACTCATTCAGACGGGTGGAATAATTGCGCTGGTCACAATGGCTTCGTATGGCATTTTCGCAATTGCCTGTGCAGGTCATATCGGACAGGTCATCAGAAAGCATATTCATGAGAGGTTAATTTATTACTCTTTGTTGAAAAATAATGTTACTTCGGACATGAAAAGAAGAAGAAAACGAACAAAAAAACAAAATAAAAATAAATACTTTTCAGCAACAAACAAGGAGCTTCGATAACTGTTACGCTCAGCAATGCTCGCCAATCATTAATTCAGGTATTTCTCCAAATTCTCGAAAAACTTCAAAATCCAGTGTCAGATTGCAATTTTCGCTATTTTTCTTGCCATTCCGATACTGTTATTCATGCTTCCGGTGCTGTTCGGAGTTTCCGAAGAATGTGAACTACTTCGAAAGTGCTGTTTTCAAGTCAAAACCGTTCCTATTTCAGCCATAATGTTGCCGAACATTGGTCTCTTCTCACTAAACGCTTTCGTTCATTCTATCACTCTCATTGTGAGCACGCCGAACTTCCGCAAGTACATACTGAGTGACTTGTTCGGTCGCAAAAGCGGTTGGTTCACGAAAAAACGAAACAACAACAAAATAAATATTTGCAGCTCGACTAACGCCCTCCTCGACAGAGTTGGCAGTCAAAAGATAACGTCACGAATACATTTATCGATTTTTATAACAGTCGTTATAATAATATTCAAATTTAGAGTTCGTTTAGGCATGTAAATTTACTTGTTTCGACATAAAAACTAGGTGACTAAACATCACCAGAACTTTTGTATTGTTTATCGTCCGGGGGTCGGATAATGGCGCATATTCGGTGGATTATCGGCCATTTTCTATCCACACAACCCTGCAATTGCGTTCCCAAAGCGTCGCGTGATTTCACATGTCACTTCCTTTTCCGTGATTGCGCATCTGGCTACTTTTAAAGCGAGTGTGGCATCCGGAAAATCGATAATCTACATATAGATGTCTCTTGCAATTATTTTCACATTTTCTGATTATTGCAAAACACGAAATGGACTAAAATATCAATAAGTGCACGGTTTAGCCAACATGCAAGCGACATTACTCCTTCTACTTCTGCTTCTTCACTTATCAATGGCGATCAGATGCTTTATCGGAATGGAAACGAACTTCATTCAAGACGACTGCAAAGGGAATGCAAAAGGAAGCAATTTCTGCTACAAAGTGAGGAATTTGAGGTTGTTATTGTTGTTTTTCACTTTTTTCTCTTGAATACTTCACTTCAGCAAGACTTACACGGCGGTGCGTCGAATAAGGACTGCGGCTACGGCTTTTGCTCGGTGAGATCTCCTCATTCCTCTATCTAGGCCGAACATTTGCTAGAGTAGTCACTAATTGCCTTCTCAATTGATGTTACATACTATTGTCCAGAATTTAATATTTGGAAATATTATTTTTGGATTCTTACTTTTTTACAGTCCATAATTACAGGAGGACGGCTGCGCGGGCGGCGTGTGCTGCTGCAGCACCGGCGACTACTGCAATGCTGCTGCAGGCGGTGGACTTCTAATGGCTGCAGCGGTCGCAGCTGCAGCTGCATGGCTGCGTCTATGAATTTCCAGTACATCATCAGTAGTTATTGAGGTTCTCGCGAGTCCATTAGTGGTCCACAACTGAACGTGGCAACTGGCACTGGATTTGTCGCGCTGCGTTTTACATGCCTTTATGTATTCAAGTTCCTGTTCATTTGTTGGCACTCAACGTGCTGCTTAATTTTATCATAAGTTTTTGGGGAATACATTTGTCGTTCACATTCTCGCGTCCCTTCGCACGTCGTTGAATTAGCAGACAATGAGAAACATTTCACCTGCTCGTCGAACAAAAAAGACAAAAATGAAAAAAAATTTCGGGAAACACTGCGCTAGGAGTAACTTTTTCTTTCTTCGTAGAACCAAAATCGAACATAAACATACTGGAGATCGAGAGGAGCCAGTGCATGCTCGTTTATTCAATTTTGATTTCAGAATGAGCAAGATGAACACCGTGTTTGCATGAGGATTGTAACGTTGGAACCTTCACAGACCACATTCACACCGCATGCAGATTCATGCAGACCCCCTCCTATCCCAAACACAAGCAGTAAATTGTTTGACCTCAACGTTTCTTCGACTCGCGAGAAGTGTTTGATACTGAGAGTGCCAGGATGGTGTTCGAAGTGTGAGGATGTATCTGAACCAGAGTTGATCCAATCGAGTCGAGCCAGTCGAGGCCTCGTCTCATAGACTCGATACGAGTCAAAAAGTCGAGCGGCTCGAATTTGAAAAACTCGGCTCGAGTCGGCTCGACTGCGAGAGAGATGGCTCGAGCCGCTCGAAGACTCGTCAGACTCGAGTCTAACTCGAGTCTGGGATGCGAGAGATAAGAGACGGCAGAGAAAGGCTAGAGGCGAGAGTGACGAGAGAGTGTTGTGTGCGAGGAGAGTCGCCTTCCCTCTCTCCCCTTTTGCATGCCTCGCTCCTTCCCAGAGTCGAGTCTGACTCGAGTCTACTCGAGTCATCGAGCGGCTCGAGCCTTCTCTCTCGCAGTCGAGCCGCTCGATCGAGTCTCGAGTAAGGTCGAGTCAAAATAAGGGTTTTCGAGGACGAGGCCTCGAGTGTCGAGCATGCTCGATTTGACCAACCCTAATCTGAACGTTTTAAAAATAATATAAACACAAGAAGTAGAGAACATATTCTCACATTGCAGAATGTAATTGTTAATAAGAGCACGAACGTCCTTGATCGTACAGCACGTTGCTTCAAACCAAATTTCCTTCTTGAATTCTGACTTTTGCAACTACAAAAATCACAATTTATTTTTTAATTTGCAATTTTCACCTCGTCTGTGATCATCACAATTCCGTGGAAGGAAAGATAGATGGGAAATCGCTGGCATACTGTTTTTTCCAATTCAATCACAAATGAGCAGGCTTGCATTTGATCGAGTCACCAACGTCACAAAGGTATAATAACACGATTGAAACATGTTGTATCATGCTGTATTCTTAGATATACGAACAGGGCATCTACCCTCCTCTCACGTCAACCGGCGATATTATGGTCAACGGCGTTCTCTCTCTCTCCTCATGTCATTCCAACCTTGTCGCCCGGACCCTCCAACAATCCATCTTCAACATCTACCGATCATTCTCTTTCATAATTCCAGAAGAAGGCCCTCTTCCGTTAGGTCTCGAGTTTCTTATTAGCGCACTCGATCTGTTCTTTCCGGTCAAGTCAGCTCTAGGATCAGTCGACACTTATCGACAAATCAGAGATTTGTAACGACAATTATCAATCATGCATCTCAGATCAACCTCATAAAACACGTTTTATTCTACTAATTCAGCATGAAATCAGAGAAAAATAGATAATCATGTACGCATGAACGAGATGGTTGGCATCTGCCGAGTTTGTGTAGTGGTTCTGTGTGTGCTACTGAACTCCAGATAGGATCTGCGTAATGCACTACTTTATCGTAGAGTGGCCAAATGGGCCGGGAACAACTGAACAGACAGTGGTCGTTTCGACGGATGGGAAGATCACATTTGTGTGCACAAGATGCTATTGATGATCGTTCCGCTCGCAGTAATCCATTGCTGAAAAAAAATTAATTATGATTTATAATAGTGGAATCATTTTTATTTAGCGTCACGCAATCTGACAATTCTGATAAACTGTCAAATACAATAGTTTTGGTTCCGGACCACTCATTCCGTGGTGCTCTAGTGTATCCACAATTCAAATGTTAGGGTAGCCTTCAGGAGAGAGAGAAAAAGGAGTTTAACATACTTTCGCTGCGTTGCACGTCAACGTGGCGAAAGAATACGCCCCGTTCGGTCCAGTCGCTATGGTTTCAATACCATTTACCACGATCATTGTCGTCGCCGTGCTCTCAGCAGTGTCCACGCTGCAAGAGAATGAATTTAGCCTCTAAGAGCGTTCAGAGCTCTCTATGCCTGGCCTCTTTATTAATATTTCATAATCGTAAATAGTTATGAATCAAAAAAGTTGTTCACCTGCAGTACATCGCCGCACTGCTGGGGCATGTGCCGAGCGCTGGGATGAACGCATATCTGCTTGCGGTCGGAAACGCGATGTCTATTCAGCAGCAGACAGAAGGCGCTTAACGTTGTTTCTTACTGATTTGTATCAGACATAGACATATATGAGCAGGCATCTAGTTTAGTCGCTGAATGGAATTTTCCTCAATTCACTACACGGTTTTGTCTTTCGCGTTATTTCCATATTGATGCGTTCGGAACCATTCAGTCAATTTGAACCTACATATTGGTGGTATGCCAGAGATAATGATCACGAGTCCCATTTTAGAACAAATCAGCAACTAGATAAGAACTTACGGGTTGTCGGCATGGTGACGTGCGCAGTGGGAATGCACGCAAGGGCTGCGTGCATGGATGCGATGAAGAGAAGGGTAATTGATGAAGAGAACATGTTCGACTGTGATCTGGAAGCTACAAGTAAAGTGTGCAATACGAGGGCTTCTCTCAAACTCCGCCTCACCTTAGGTGCGTAAAGACTTTTTGTCTTACTGGTCGTCGAATCGAATCGTTCGCTCCGGCAGAAATGGATTGGTTCTTGATGTTCATGACTAGAGTTGATGTATACAACTGCAATTAAAAATTTATTAGAATAGATTAACAAGTTACAGGGACATTGTCAGAGATTTGAAAACAAAAAAAACGGACCTCTAGGCACCCTAGCGACGGCGAAAAACGGATGAAGAAGAAAAGCGGATACTAAGTTCCGAGAGGTTCGACCGCATAAAAGAATGAACGAGAACGAGGGGAATAAAAGGGAGGGAGTTTCCATCCCGGGTGGCCCACATAGCGCCCATTCCGTCTCAGGTCGGGTCCGAATTACCCCCACCCCCAAATTACGAGCGCTAGGGAAAGGTGAAACGCCTTGAAGGTTGAATTCTCATTAGGAGCTGCCCCATTCGTCGGAAACTATCCCACATGCTGATCGTCCACTTGACTGTGGTTTCAGAACAGGACTAGGACTGGCAAGTGAAGAGGAGCAATTATGAATTGATATCCCCTAACAACGGTGCGCGACTTGCCCGAACTAGAGCTGAGTGAATCGGTCTACGAAAAAAGTAGTTTGACCCTCTCTCTCTCGCTCTCTCATTCGCGTGCTCTATCTCGGCAAAGTGCCCCCCTTATAGAAGAAAGAATAGGCCGCGTCGCTATGAAATGAGAGTTGGGAGAGAAGACGAGAAAATCGCATCTCATTAGATAGGACCTTTCATGAATAGATGGGAAAATGGGAGAATGGCTGGACCATTCATGAATGGAAAAGGAAAGTAATGGATTCATGAATTGGATCTCATAATATTCCCCCCTTCCCTATTTCCCCCTTTCCGCGTTTACCCTGCAACGACGTTTTTAGCCCATAAAGAAAACGGGAAATGGGATAATTTCCCTGTTGGAGTGGGGTCAGGTTAGCAGGAAACATTTGAGCTTTTTTCGTTAGTGACTAGCGACAATACCGACATATACTGGTGAGGGTTATATTTGTGATTTTTTTCAGTGCAACATCGATGAAACTTCACCAGTGTACTCATAAAATTTCTTTTATTCATTTGAAATCGGTGAAATGCTTCTTGTTTTTCTTTCTTCTCGAGTTCGTCTCCTTGCAGAGAACTATCCTCTTTTCTGAAAGCTCTTATGATGCGCTCGACAAACCTGATAACATCGACGATTCTGTCTATAATCACCGATTTCAGCGTCAGCGATGAAGTCGTTGTGCGAGTAGCCGGGAACGTTGATTGCTTCCTGAAATTCTAATTATCACAACAACAACAACAACAACAACAACAACAACAACAACAACAACAACAACAACAATACCATGTTTTTGTTGTTGTTATGGCGGACCTTCACCACCCCCGCCTTCAGCTGCGTCGCACGGATGATGTCAAGAAGAGCCGCACTGCAACGGTTCAACCAATTTCGATGTTTAATATTTATTTTACGCATTAGCTTCCGTTACTGTCTCCATCCATATTTCCAGTGCGCCGATCACGATATTTTCTAATTCATTTGCAATTATCGACAGTTCGTTGCAGCAATCAATTAGAGTAATCTTCTCAATCCGTTGTCCGAACAAAGCGCGCATCGACAAACTCCCGTCGCCAAGGAATGCATCCAAGTTCTGCTTGTACACATTGTGCTGGCCAAATACTCCACTGAAGGATCGTTTGATACGGGTTTTGAAATCGAATTGGGAATTTCGGAGGTTAAGCATGAGTCGCAACTCGAAAAGCGTCGCCTTAGACTTGGGAACATGAATAGATAATTCGGTGGTCTCCATCTAAAGCTGTTTTTGCCTGTTTTCTCACTGAATGGCATACCTTTTTCGAATTTAAATTAGTGAAAACTAATTCGTGAACGAATGAACCGTCGAATGTGATGTCTTCCACGATTGATTGGTGAGCTCGAGAAGTCTGTGATTCAATCTTAGAGATGAGGATTTGTATTGAAAAACTCATCAATCTGAGGCTGAACACGAGTTCCGGAGCGTAGTTTACGATCTCGCGAATGAGCTCCTTCGGTAGACGTTCAAGAGCAGATAAGGTCTCCGGATGAACCGAAGAATCATCATCGTTATTCTCCTTAACTGAATCGTCCATGTGAATTGGAGACATGTTGTCGCTCATCGTGAATGAAACTGTGGGATAAAACAACATACGGTTCATTGTATTTCCATCGCTGATCCGCTTGCCGGGGATCATCCCACACACCGTTCAACGCATTTTCGCATACTTTCACAGATCTCTTTGTGTCACATTACAGATTCTCCATGTTCTCCAATCTCTTTGGTTTTTCCATGAAAGACGAAACGAATGTGTGGTTATTGTTGCGGAAGATTGCATTCGATACGAGATGATAGCACTTTATTCACAAGAAATCATTCATACTTCGAGAAAGTCTCGGTTATTCTCGACAAGTGCTTGACGATTAGTGAACCCGGTTGATTGAAGTTGAACATTATGCCTGAATTGGTTGTTGATCTCTAATCTTAGAAATGAGCTACACAACAATTAGTTGCTTCCGAAAGTCCTCTCACCTCTCACAAGGTACCCGTCTCCCACTTCTCCGAAGCCCTCGTCGCTGTACGCATTGCAGGTCGCCTCGAACCAGATGTTCTTCCCGGTTTTAGGGAGACACTGCAAAAATAATTATTAAAATAAACAAATAAAAACAAAAACAAATAAAAACAAAAAACCTAAAAAACCGAATCAAACTTCTCTGAGTGTCTCCGCGCTCTCCACCGACAGATACGCCGGGTACCGCGGGTTGTCTATCCTCAGAGTGTCCAATCTACCCGAGAACATCTTCATGATAATGGCCGCCCAGTCGACGTGGTGCGCGCCGAACAGGTACTTGGGGCTCCATCTGTCACGAATAGGGATAACTCTCTGGATTCTCGTGACCACTGGTTGACCACTAAAAGTGGACGGAGTTTGAGCCAGCAACCGGTTGACCACGACTCCAACCACTGGTTTGGCCAACTCAACCAGTGGTTGTAGCGGTGGTCAACCAGTAGTCACAAGAAACCATAGCTCTAAATCGTTTCTTTATTTCGCGTATTCCCTCAGAGAGGCGAGAGAGCGCGCAGAATGAAGAGAGTGCCATTTGTTGTCATCCCTACAACATACCCGCGAGTGCCGATCACTTGCAGTTGCTCGAGGTAGAGGGCGCGAACGAGCGTGGAGAGCGAGAGGAGGAAGGACATCGATTCTGAAGTTGTTTGTTGTTGTTGTTGTTGTTGTTGTTGTTGTTTTCCTGTTTTGTAGTTTTCATTAATAATGCTGATACCAGTATCCAATCCGGTGACTTTGCCCACGGACAGAAATAGCCGTTCAATATTCTGCCTCTTGATAGTGTCGAGTAGTTGATTTCTGCAAACGGGAAAATTCAAGTCGTTGTTGAGCTTGGCACCAACTCACGCTGTATTTTTAGTGATTTGCTCGAGTGAAACCTCCAATTTCCAGAATTCAAGTCGATCTAGCCGTTTGGTAATATCTGCCAGCTTACTTCCATAACAATCGAATAGTGTCACTTTTCCAATACGTTTGCCTAGGCAGCCAAGCATACTTTCTGGGTCAAAGTCCAGTCTGTAGACCTGCAAATATTCAAAGAATAATGTATTATTTTCTGCACTAGGGATGGCTTGACAAGAAATGACTCTCATCATTCTGCCCACTCTCTCGCCTCTCTGACCGGTGAGAGAGTACGCGAAATGAAGAGACGATTTCTTGCGAAGCCATCCCTATTCTGCACAATTACGCTCACATTTGGATGTTCGTCATCTTTGTCGAACGAGCGCTTGATTCGTTGATTGAAAATAAAGTTGAGAAAGCGAAGTTTGACAACGAGACGAAGCTCGAATAGTTTGGCGACTGACTTGGGAACAAGTGCGGAGATTTCAGTGGTCTTTTTCTGAAATAAGTCTCGTAGTGAAGTCAAAGTAATAAAAAGTTGCAACGAGAATAACGCATTTCGCTTGATACAACGATAAGACGGGAAAAAGCGATTTTTAAAAAAAATCATGAAATTACTAACCGAATCCCATTCGAAACTGGTAAACATCAATTCGTTCACCAGTTGAATATTCGCTTGATTGCTAGCGTATTCATCCACTATTCCCTGGAGAATCGAGGAGGTCTGGAATCGCATTTCTTGTTATTGCTTCGCTTTTTTTTGTTATTTGCTTTATTTGCTACTAAAACTAACCAATCTGAGATTGAACGCGCTCTCCGGAGCAAATTCGAGTATCTGCCAAACGAGTTCCTTCGGCAGTTGCTCGAGGGTTGATATATTGTCCAGTTCGGGATAATAATTTAATGAGTTAGTGTCCTCCAGCGTGATTTCTCCATTAATTGCGTCTCCGTCCAGTGATGCTACAGGATAAGGTGATAGTTGAGTAGAATCCATTCTCGCTGCAAAGCGCTGTTTCCAATTCTGACCAGTTGACACAAATAATTGGAAATGCGAACACAGGAAACGGTGAAATGGGCTGTGGAACACAGCAAAGGATTGGCTGCATACTATAATGGCAAATAGGAGCGACCAAGGGATTAGAGAATAAAGGTTTTTAAAAAATAAATCTTTCGTACGCCAATTCCATGGAACCCCTCACTTGAAAACAACTGGGAGTGCGGGAAAGAGAGAGTGAGATCTTCGAACAGATGTAGGGAAGATGGAGGCACGCTCTCTCCCTCTATCTTTCTCTCGCCGGCCAGAGATACGAGCGAGATATGCGCCTTCTCGTAAACAACGAGTGAGTCGCCCTGCAACATGCGCGTTCTTTTTCTCCAAGCGCCAGGGAGGAAATTTAATAGGAAAACACAGAAAAACAGAATGAAAAGTAACTAGCGAGAACCCTGCAGCATTTGCGTTCTCTTTGTCCATGTGCGATCTGGACACTCAAAATAGGAAGCAGAATCAGGAAGATTTGGAATACGTTCTCAAATCTACTTCCGAGTGAATTTAATGGAAGGACAGCACAGACAAGAAGGATGAGTAGCAATAGCTGAGCAACACGCGCCTCCCCTATCCACGCGCGCGCTCGAAATACACGACAACAACTTTCTCTGTTTTTCGCGTCGTCGTCTCTCTTTGCAGGAATTCCAGGGGTAGGTATTCTCTCCCTTACTTTCCCTCTCTATTTTCCGTTCCGCTGGTTCGAAGGCCTGAGACTGTGGAAGGAATTCCTTCTTTGCGTCGTCTAGGAATGGATCCGACGATAGGTACTCGTTCAGATTGTGTGAACGAGTGGACTAGTGAACTACAATTTTATTTTCAATACAGGAAATAAGAGAATACAGTTGACAATCATCTACGCTTGAACAGTGCAAGGAACAAGTAAATCGATGCATCCGAATTTCGAATTTATAAATTCTATCTCCTCTCTTCATCTTCTCGTCCACAGTAGATCATTTCTGTTCAGCACTAGCGGCCTTCCATCATTGCTGAATCGAGAAGGAAGAGCGGCGAAGCGGGCGAATCCTAGAAGAGATTGTGGATTTTGATGGAATATTTTAAAAAATCGTTTCAAAATCGCATTTGCTGTGAATTGAATGGGTTTTGATGGAAACACTCCTTGCAGAGACTGTTATCGTCTTGCATTATTTCGAAATTGTTTCAGTGTGAAAAACATTGGCGAAAAAACGCAAAACAACTCACCATCCTCGTCTTTATCAGCCGCGAATCGCGCGAAACCTGAAATGTATGTTTGTTTATAATGAAAATATTGGCACTTGTGCACTGTCACCTGAGGCACTCAAGTTGGGGGAAGTGCTCTAGTACCGTACGATTGATTTTCAATGTTGTTGCTACTCTACTAGTTCCAAAAAACGAATAGCTCACCCTCATCATCCCTATCCGCTGCGAATCGTCTCAGCAGCGCGAAGCTCCTGTCATCATCTCGATTGGCAGCGAAGAATCCAGGCGGGAAGTCGCGCTCCTGAACGACCGAATTCGTGCGCGCCCAGAAATCGAGCAAGCGCCGGTCCACGCGCGCGTCCTGAACGGGTTCGTGGTACCAGGCTCGTACCAGGTTGGACCAAGTTCGGTACCATGTCGGAACCATGTTCTGGTACCAGGTTGGCACCAGGCCGGTACCAGGCCGGTACCAGGTTGGCACCAGGCCGGTACCACGTTGGTACCAGGTTGGTACCAGGTTCCAGACGTACCCGATTCTCCACCGGTCCATCGATGCTCTTGTCTCCAGAGCCCGAGTGGTGGTCGCCAGACGGGTCCGAGTTCCCGAGAATGTAGATCATCTGAAATAACGTTTTCAATTTCGCAATGCTCTCTCGTCGGTTAGAGAAGCGAGAGAGCAGGGGAAAGTGAGAGAGTCAGACCATTCCTCTTTTCATTTGTTTTTCAAGCTTGATGTAAAGGCATGAGCGTGTCTTATTGATAATGATCAAATCCTGCATGTAAAAGTGAATTACCGGTGCTGCACCATACAGTGGTGCCGTGTGAATGGTCGTTGACTGCCCCGCAGGTTTAACCGCCGGTTCCTGATCCTGCCCGATCGGGATCCACACCCGGTCGTCGTTGGGTTCCGAGCTGGAACCGAGATATTGAAGTCCAGAGCCTAGCATTCTGCACAATGAGATATGATTTTTTGCGAAACCATCCCTTCCACTCACTAGGAGTCGTAACCGTTCCACCATGCGACGGGTCGCTGATGCTGCTGCTTGCCTCTATGGGCTGCAATTAAATCAATCTGACCGGGTCGGTACCGAGTTCTGGTGCCTCATGCTTTGGCACCAGGTACAGAGCTTGGTCGACAAGAACACGAATAGATGTCCATTGTTGCACTCAAGAAAAGGCAAGAAAGAGGCTCATACCCGCAGGTAGTATCGGCCGGCCGTCCTCAGTGCGCGGAGGCCGCCACCATTCGTACGTGGCGCCCTGAATTGACTCTTGATTACGCTCCTATCAAATAACTAGGGTATCGGAATGATACTATCAAATACGGCTCTTCACTGATTTCAAAATTGTTCGTTGTATGTGAGACAGTGAATACGCTTTTGTTTTGACCCACTTCGGGTTCAAAACAACGATAACAACAACAAGGCTCACCTTGGACCCGTAGATGTACATGTGTTTTTGTTTTGGCCCACTTCCGGTTCAAAACAACAATAACAACAACAAAGCTCACCTTGGACCCGTAGATGTAGGTGTAGCCTGTGGACGGCGGCATGAATGGGTTGTTGGGGTACTCGAACGAGTAGTTGTACACCACCTGAGCTTGCACTTTTATTATTTTATTAATATTATTATTATTTATTATTTATTGCTCATTCCGAAGTGGTGTAGTGGTCTAAGGCGCCCTCCCATTCCATCCCACACTGGTTCGATTCCCGGCCGTGACACCGCCTCCGCCCCACCAAGGCGCCCGAAAGGGGAATTGGTAGTGACTAGATCACGCGGTAAAGTAGGTCCGAAGAAGAGATTAGGCCCTCCGGACTGAATTGGCCTTAATTGTTCACTGGCCTAGCAGTGGCGCACCGCAGGACGCAAGTGCCTAGAATAACGGTGTTACCTTTACC
>LS577939.1:61238-79587 GCA_900490775.1 Pristionchus maxplancki | reverse complement strand
GTTGGCGACTCGTACGCACTGTTGATGCGAGGAATCGCGTGAACGTGCGTGTTTTTGGAAGTGCCAGAAATGTTTCTGCACATTATGCAGATCACTTTGCCTGCTGCGTTTCTCACGAAATCTTCCACAATCATTCGAGTCCCGTTGCAAAGACCAGCAACAATGTTGAGGTTTCTCAAAAGCACGACAGGTGAGCCAAGCCGAGGAAGCTGTTAATCTGCCGAATGGCTTTCATAGCTTTGTCACCAACAGCACTCATCAGGTACTCCCTCTCACTCTTCATGCATTCGGGAGTGGTCATGAGTTCGTCAGGAATCATGACTGATCCCGACTTGCAGCAGAAACTGGGCGGTTCTGATTGTATGTCATAGTTATGTATGCTAGGGTACTAGATAGGAATAAGGAAAATAAAAAGATAACCATTTGCAGGTACACTTTGTACGGCAATCGCTCGGATTCAATCGCCGCCTTAAGTTTGTTGTACATTTCCTGCACTTTCGCAGGATCGGAGTGGTAGATGTTCGAGTCGCCCGCCTGAACAATCGATTTGATTGATAGATCAAAATGGTTTGATCCGATACTATGAAAAAATCAATGATACTCCCTAGAATGATGGCATGATAATAAAGGCTTCTCTATCTTTCAGGCGTTCATTGTTCATCTCTTGTCGACAATGACCTTTTTTGTCTAAGATATTCGAAAAACAAACGTGATATTCCGTATCGTTGGTGAGCGCGCCTAGTATCTTGTTCACGCACAACGTCTTGCCCGCTTGCACCTTGATTATTCTTTATAAAATTTAATTTTTAATTATTTGATATTAGTTTTTATTAATTAATTAATAATTAACAATTATAATAAAAACCTGAATGTGGCCGTGGTCCGCAGTGAGGATGATGTCGGTGTTTTTCAGGAAGCCTGAAAACAATAGTGTACTGACTGCCTGGGGTGCCCTATGCTGCTGCTAAAAGGGTCTTGCCAAACGTCTGATCTAACAAACACAGTTCAATTATACAGCACTTACAATTACTCACTCCAATGCTATGCTGAATTTCTGGCTCGATACTTAATACTATCCCACTGCTATGAAAGGTCTGACCCTTCTCGCCCATCTGCCGGGTCAGATTGCCGAACAGTTCATCCAATTCGGTCAGCGTCCTTCCGATGTGCCCATTCTTGAAGCCGTATCCGTGAAGCGTCGAGTCGGGCTCGGCTATGTACCTTGAAATGGTTTCGTATCACCGAGGATTTTACATTTATTGTTCGATTATTTCAACAGCGATTTAACAAGCAATTTCTGCTCACCACAGCACTAGGTTGTTACTTGCGAGCGAATCTACGACCATCTTCAGCTCATTCGGCCAGTTGGAGTGGTCGCCGTAGCCGGCCCGGAAGCGACTGGAAAGCGCATTATTTTACTCAAATCATTCCTTTGGGATCCATTTTGGAAACACAAGTTTTTTTACATTTCACAACATCAACCTCGAGGATAACGCATAAAGCATCCTCATCAACGGAAAGATATGAATTTCGAAAAGATAATTTCATCCCAGTCGTACATGATTCATGCACGATCGAGCAGGGGCGCTTTTTTACCATTCTTCTTTCATTATCAACACAAGTAGGATATGAATTTCGAAATGAGCTTACGTCATGTTAACCCCCGCCTTCTCCGATCACTCATAATCAAATTGGACCATGTATTGACGAATTGTTAGTAGGTCAGAGGTGTCAGGCAGGGGCTAATATGGCAAAAAATGCAAACTCTCACGTCATAATAACTCCCGCCTTCTCGGATCGCTCATAGTCCCTCACAAATTCACCCCGGTCAGATTCACTCAAGATGACGCAAATAGCATCCTATCAACGGTAGGATTATATTATGAACGTTGATATGAGCACATAAACTGACGTCATAATAACTCCCGCCTTCTCCGACCGCTCATAGTCCCCCGCGGGCCAATTGACGACCGTCGATCGTCCTCCATTCTTCTGGTTGAGCAGCCAGATGGGGTCGAGCGGGTTCCTGTAGGAGATTTTAGATGTCGATTTAGATTTGTCGGAATGCGATTTTAAAGGTTCAGGTGAATGGGTTAAACAATTTGGGAAGCACTACCGGAAGCACACCACTATACAGTTCTTCCAAAACAGAAAAAAACGCGTCCAAACCGACGATTATGATTAAAAACAAGAGAAAAACTCGAACCACTCGCTCTTTTCCGATTCCGCTCTGAGATCCTGAGTTGAACCAGTAAGGTTGAACTTGTCGTACCTTAAATAATGCTTTTTGTATATTTAAATAATTAATAAAGCAATTATCCATCATTATAAATTATTTATAAGCCAACGAAGAAGGGGCAAGATTGCTGGTGAACGCAAATGACTGGCTATGAAGATCCGTTGCAACATATTCAGATACATCATTTTCGAACAACAAAAAAAGAAAGAAAGTCTCACATCTCGCCCTTCGTCCTATCCCAGAAGTAGTTGCCGATGATGCCGTGCTCGTCCTGTAAAATTATTTTTCGATGATTTTTCTTTACGTTATTCTTAGAAGTAAGCAGAAAAACGAATCTATGCAGTGGGAAAGTGTGATTCTAATTGTTTCTATCAGTGAAAAAATAAAATAAAATTGTAGTAAAATAAGAACCTCGCGCAGTCCGGAGACGATGCTCATGTGGTTGGCGGCAGTGACGGTGAGCATTCTGAGGATTAATAATTAATTTAGAAATTCGTCCTCCGTTTGACATGCGAATTGACACTGAAAATGCATTTTTACAACTTGCACAAAAAAGAATTGTATCTAATCTCATAAAATGAACCCACTGCGACTTGACGCCATTGACGAACCACGAGGATCGCTCGGAGGCGAACTTGTGGAGGCGCGGAACCTGAATGTTATCTGTAGCCCAGACTAATCTTTGATCGCCCAAAACAGATGCCAACTGAGCTCATTCATTATGTTATTGAGTCCAAAAGATGCTATTTGAGAGCAGTTCAAAAGCGCCAACCAGCTTCTCCGTGAGCAGATCATGCCGGAACCCGTCGAGTGAGACGAGCAGAACCTTTCGATCGGAGGCTGCGATGGATTTCACTGTGGAAGCGCTTCCCATTTTCCATTGTTCATGTTGAATCAACGATGAGTAGAAAGTGATTAGGATGATCGAACATACCAGAGTCACTAGCGAGTGCTAACAAGAGAAGGAGTAGCAGGAGGACTGGTGGCATCTGCAGTGAGAGAATGGAGAGACGTGAAAGAGAAGAACTCAGAGCATGTGCGTTGATCGATGAAACAACGTGCACTGATCAAGTCTCTCTATCACATGTTATCGCGCTTGATCAGGCAGTGCGAGAGAGCATGTAAAATTGAGAGAGCGTTGATAACAGTGAGTGAAAGGCGGAAACTTGCCAGTGGAGAATAGCCGACAGCCGCACGGGATGTGAAAAGGAGCAATGAATGAAGAAATTCACCTCTCTAATTAATTTTCTAGATTAATTGGAATTTGCACTTTCCACTTATAAATATGCAAAAGGACGATATTTCATCAAAATGAAAGATTCGAGTTACAACAAAACAGAGACTGAGAGCAGGATGTGAAAATGAACGGACGCGTAACCTCTCTCGCTCTCTTTCACATTGATCTGAGAGAAGAGAGGTAGCGGAATGGGGAGCATCTTTCCAATATCATGTGGAAGGGAAGGCTGTTTTGGCGCCGCACAGTGGAAATCGGCTTACTCACTCGTACGATATAGAGCTCGAAATATGAGTCGCCGTCTCTCCATTCCCCACGCTCTCTCGTCAGTCGACCGGGTGAGAGAGTATGTGAAATGAAGAGACGGCAAATCGTACTTCGAGCTCTAGAATGATAGCAGAGAATATTGCAGAACCTACTCTGCATAATCCTATTGATACCTTTAATTTCCGATTGTACGAACTTGGCAATATTAAAATAAAGAATAAAGAAATTGAGTGTTCCATGCCATTTCTTCCCTCTTCCTCCGTCGCGAGCGGTTCTCATTCCATAATGGGCGTGGTAAACAGTTTTTTTTTCCAGTTTTAGCCTATTTTTCGGCCCTTTTGGATGATTTCTTGACGCGCTTTCAGCTACTGGTTCGCAATCGGGACAACGGCGTTGTCTCTGCGTTTGCCGACAAGAAGACCGCTGACGAGATGCGCAAGCGAGGAGCGCTGATTCAACGTTGCGCAGATGAAGTGCAGGAGACCTCGGAGGTGGCCAAGCTACTCAAGGTACTTTTTTTTTTAAATAGTCCGGGCATAACGTCGTTCCGCTTACTAAAAACGTTTAAATTCGATTTTTGTCATGTTGTAGATGATCATTAAAAAAAATTTTTTTTTCAGATCATGATGGTCTTTTTCGCTTTCGCTATTGGCGCATTTGCCACCCTGGTCGTGGTCACTCGAAAGGAATGAAAACGAATCCCCAAGAGCGTATTTGATAAACGCTGTGTTAGATCTCATACAATCCCTAGTACTGCATTTGCTAGAAAAAAACCTTTTATTTCACTCTTTTATCAAATCGATTGTACTTTCTCAAGGCTCCAGTAAGGGTGGTGTTGTCCACGCAAAAAAATGACAGGAGATGCACTGCCACACAAAATCAGCATGATATCAATGCAATATTGCCTCCCCACCCCGTTAAATAAGGCTCTATTTTCTCTAACTAGAAAAGATCCTCCCCAGTAAAAGTGCAGCGCGTGTTCCGTAGTGGTGTCCGCAAAATACACAGAATCGGTCAGCGCCCTTGAGAATCATTGTTGTTGACGGGGAAAATGCGATCTCTGGAGGAATGGTCTGACTCTCTCACTTTCCCATGCTCTCTCGTTTCTCTGAATGACGAGAGAGCATTGCGAAATCAGAGAGTCAGACCATTACTCGATCTCTGTAGTAGGAAAAGAACAGCGCCGTCAAGTAATATTGCGTGCTCTCTCTCTTTCTCTGACCACTTAACTCTCTCGTTCTTGCATCATCTCTAGCCAATCAGAGCAATGTTCTACTCTCCCCGTGTTGTTTACTGGGCGGCCAAAGGGCAAGGGGGGAGAGAAGCGGGGAGTGGAGGAGAGCGAGGGAACACGGGTGTTGGTTCTTCGCCACAACAAACATCTCACCCTATTTAAAGAGGGAAATGGCGATTTCGCGCTGTTTTCTGGCGTGGATTTTGTTCTTTTCCAATTTTCACATCTCATTTCATTCGCAGCATTGACTGTTGTGCTCGCTCTCGCTTATTTGACTTTTTGCATCTACGGAATGAGAGATCTCACTTTCTTCCCCTTCCTACCGTTATTTTGGCTCTTGGAATAGAAAAAGGTCTTCGTTAGCTGCACAAATGAGGCGTTGCTTGTGATGTTTTCCGTCTTGCCTATCTGAGCCATTCTTTTGTTCTTTTGCAGGATCTCCAATGTCGCTGAAAGGTCAAATCGCTGTGGTCACTGGAGCATCCCGAGGTTTTTCTTGTTTTTGTTGTATTTATTTTGATGGGAGTCAATAACAACAACAAGAATAACAACAATTCTCATTCCAGGCCTGGGGCAGGGCATCGCTCTGCAGCTGGGTCAGGCCGGAGCAACAGTCTATGTTACGGGCAGGTGAGTCCTCGACCTCATTCTCTCACTTTCCCATGTTCTCTCGTTGCTCTGACCGGTGAGAGAGCGTGCGAAATCGAGAGAGAGGGTAATTTCGAAAATGACAGATTTTCGAAAATATCAGGAAGCCCGAGCACGCGGACGGCAGCAAAGTAGGCGGACTTCCTAGTCTGGATCAGACAGCGAAAGGTGAGAATTGGTGGTAGGCGAAGTGGAAAAATCATCTCACTCTCTCATTTCACAATGCTCTCTCGTCGGTCAGAGAAGTGAGAGAGTCAGAACATCCATCGCAAAATGAAGAACCCGCCATTCATTCCTCGTCCTCTCTCTATCCGGTTCGATTGGCGGATTCTCCATTTCATTCTTCACGTACTTTTGATCTCTGATAAGTTTGACATTCGACAATGCTATACGGGATAATTAAAATAGCAAAGCACTCGCAGTTATGAAACAGACGTGAAACAGATCGAGATTGAATTCTCGAAATTTATTGAAAAGAAATCGGCAAGGACGTCTAAAGAGATCTTCTTGACAAAAATGGTAGTAACATCGAGAGCGAAAGGCCTCATAGTTCCCGGCCCTGTCCACAGAGCGAATTAGCTCTGATGGTACTCGCAATAGAGAAGTGGTTTGACGCTCTCGCTTTCCCATACTCGCATTCTCTAGTTTCTCCCAATCACTGGTTGACCACTAAAAGTGGGCGGAGTTTGAGCAAACCAATGGTTGACCACTACACTGGTTTTTACACTGGTTTGGCTACTCCCCAACCAGTGGTTGGGAGAAACCAGAGTTGCTGAAAGTGGCGAGAGAGCATTGCAAATTGAGAGAGTCAGACGATTTTCTCGCAATATTACCCTTTTTTCAGACATCACCGACCGCGGCGGCAGGGGCATCGCCGCGTACGTCGACCACGGCGACATGGAGCAGGTGAGAGAATCAGGGCTGACTTTGAATGACTCTCCTCATTCGGCACGCTCTCTCGCCTCTCTGACCGGAGAGAGAACATGCGAAATGGAGAGACGATTTCGATTCCTAGAGAGAATTCGATCAAAGTTTAGCAGTTAAGCTGTCCCACTTATCAGAAAATTGCTAGAAAAGTTTGGACGTGATCAGATGAGAGTCGTTTCGAGCTATTGGGGCATGACAAAACGGCAACACGAGCAAGACACATTTGAGAGATTACTCTGCCTTTTTACCGCTCTATCAGTAACGTGGGATTCATAGTCGACAAAAGCTGATGGATCACTCTCTTCATTCGGCGCACTTACTCGCCGGTCGACCGGCAGAGAGAGTACGTAATTTGAAGAGAGTGCTCCATCAGCTTTTGTCGACTATGAAGGGGGCACAACTAATCATTCCCGAATCATTGTCAGGTCAAGCAATTCTTCGCTCGTCTCGAGAAGGAAACCGACGGGCAACTGGACATTCTCGTGAACAACGCGTATTCGGCCATCGTGCCGGTGAGATTGATCATTAGCTCATTGGTTCCGTGTTTTCATAACTGGACGACTGAGGATTCGTGATTGCATTTCACGCTTTCAAGAGTGAAATTCAACAAGCGGAGCATTCGGATAATTGAAGCAGATGCGAAACGTATCCAGATTGTGTGTTTTCATTAGCGACTCTGGTAGCTATGGGCGTAATTGAACGAGAACAAGTGAGAATCAGAACCATCTGTGGGCTCAAAAACTAGTTAATTTAAAAATAAATATAAATAATTTCAGGGCGTGGCTGAAGGCATCGCCGAGAAGAAGTTCTTCCAGGCCGATCCCGGCTACTGGGACACGGTGGGTGAATGAAGGCACTCGTCTCTCCTTATTTTGCGTACTCTCTCATCTGTCTGAAAAAATAAATTCAAGAATCATTCAAGACGAGAGAGGCGCGTGCCGAATTATCATCACTGGTCAATGTTTCTGCCCGGAACAAAACTGATTCCCCCCAACCCCTTGAACTTCTATCCCTCGAACGACCGGTTGAGGGACGCGTGTTGATATAAAACTTTTGTAGACTATGATGCTAATAGTCTTTGAATTCCGCATACGTTTCACATTCACTACGTAACAAGGAGTGGGCGGGTGCGAGTAGTAGAGTAGTTACATGGTCTGTGAAAAAAATTAATACAATAAACTGGAAATAAGAGGGCGTGCATAAAATTTCTGACTGGCAAGAGAGCATTGCGAATTAAGAGCAAGTGAATTCAGGTGACAAATCATAAAAAAATTAAGTCTAATCTCGTCGGTAAGATAATCGATAGAGTGTGTGAAATTAATTGAGTCTGAATATTTTAGCCCGACCGTAATTCAGGTGACGAATGTCGGCCTGCGCAACCACTACTTCTGCTCGTGCTATGCTGCCCGATTGATGGCCAAGCAGAGGAGGGGACTGATCGTGACCATTTCGTCGGCTGGAGGGCTCGAGTTCGTTTTTATTATGGAATTAATAGGGTTGGGCAGCCTTGAAAATGAGAAAAAACGAATTAGCTAGGCAATTGGATAGAAAACGGTATGATTGGAACCATTTCGTCCGCTGGAGGGCTGGAGTATATTGTCTAGCAGATACATTTTGACACAATGCACATTTTTCACCGGTAATATATAATCAACTCTTGTATTGAAAAGGAGGATTTAATCGAAATTCTTTTCAGTTACCTCTTCTCCGTCGCCTACGGGACGTGCAAGCAAGCGAACGATCGGATGATTGCGGACATGGCGCATGAACTCAAGGTTGGATCAATCTAAGTCACGGGCTTTCGCCTCAAAATAGAAAAAAACTCTCTAACCATCCCACGCTCTCTCGCTTCCCTAACAGAGCATGTGAAATGGAGAGACGAGAATATTTCAGTCCGAGAACGTCGCATGCGTCTCAGTCTGGCCGGGTTACGTGCGCACGCAACTGATCGACAAGAAGTTGGAGAATCCGGAATACGCGAATTCCGCGGTGAGCTACATTTTATCGTTTTTGAACCTCTTTTTATTCTTTTTACTTCTTTTTTCTTGATCATGAATCAACAAAAATGATTTTTTTATTGTCAGGTCGGAAGGGCGTTCAAGGATGGCGAGACGACCGAGTTCTGCGGTAAAGCGATCGTTGCGCTGGCCTCAGATGCAAATGTGAGTGAGCGAGACCGAGTTACTCCATATATTTACTATACTTTAACATCCTCAATCAATGGCACAGCTCAATTGCGCAATCGCAACGATGTTGCTGCCACGACAGTGCGCATCGGTAGCGCCGTAACCTTTGTCAAGATACACCAGAAGAAGACACAGAATGAGATAATCCCCCTCTCAGGTCATGTCCGTATCGGGCAAGATTCTCACAACGGCAGACCTCGCTGAGAAGTACGCGTTCTACGATCTCAATGGTGAGTAGACCTCACCCTCTCTTCATTTTGCCCACTCTCTCGCCCGGTCTACTGACGAGAGAGTGTGGAGAATGAAGAGACAGTCGCTCGAATTTCGAGCTCTAGTGAGTTCCTCAATGGCATGGGCAGCCCACTTTTTCCACATTTGTTCCTCTCATTTCACGTACTCTCTCACCGATCAGGGAGCGAGAGAGTACACGAAATGAAGAAACAGCCTCCACAAAAATACGGCCTTGATGTCATCCAACAGAATCATTGAATCATTCCTCTATCCAGGCACTCGTCCCCGGTCGATGTTCTCCCTGCCCTCCTTCTCTCGCCGCATGGGCTGGGGCAGTGTCGGTTCAATTCTCCCCTCATGGATCAAGATTCCCGGCTGGGTCATGGCCGCGTATTATAGCCGATTTTGAATGATTTTGATTGGAAAATGAATAAATGGAATGAGAGATCTCGAAAATACTTCACGGACTTACTTTCCCTAACCTAAATATTCTTCTAATTGTAGATAGCTAACTGTTGCATAAATATTTTACAATTTTCTAAATATTCGCAAAATATTTTCATTGTCTTTAGACTTCATTAGAAGCACACGAAAAAATGGAAGTTGAAGATAAGGTTTTGAACAATATGACCGATAGTTGAGAATGGTGATAAGTGGTTACACTGAAAGTAACCGGAGCTAAATACGCAGCCAGGCAGCTGCAGCTGCGACCAGTGCTGCAGCAACGAGGCTGCTGCCGGCTGCACCGTTGCAAAAGTCGCCGGAGCAGCAGCAAAGGCTGCCGCTGCAGCCTTCGTACTGCAAATTGTCGAAATTTCTTGTTTTTTTCGACAAAACAACAACAAAAATGGAGAAAATATCAATGAAATGCTTACCAGACAGCCCCATTTGATGCCGCAGCCCTTCTCTGTGTAGCCATCCTTATTCGGGTCCAACTGAAGTTAAAATCGTTCTGATTTGTATTTGAATAGTAGGGTTTAATGTCAATAATTTCTTCATGTTACATACTCTCTCGCCTATCTGGTGAATGAGAGAACGCCTATCTGGTGAATGAATGAGAGCCTATCTGGTGAATGAATGAGAGCCTATCTGGTGAATGAATGAGAGCCTATCTGGTGAATGAATGAGAGCCTATCTGGTGAATGAATGAGAGCCTATCTGGTGAATGAATGAGAGCCTATCTGGTGAATGAGTGCGTTGAATGAGAGTGTGTCAACAAGTTCACCTTGAAGCAGAAATTGTCCAGCACAGTGCACGCGGCGTCGATGTAATCCGTGTTGTAGCCCACATAGCATCTAATAGAAGCTGCGAGTGGAAGAAGGAGCGCGAAGAAGAGTAGCGATCGCATTCCAACTGATCGATCAAAATGGGTTACAGCACTGAAATCGAGTGACGATGATAGAGAGAGAGATTACATAAATAAAATTATTTTTAGGATGCCCGGGATGCCGAGAAAGAAATTCACGAAAAACACAGAGAAAGCTTGAGCGTGGCGTTATTTACTCGCTCTTCTAGTGATCAAATAGTGGCCCGCATGCGATAAGGTTTCGCGCGTGACCCGTGCAATCTTTATCATCAGTTTGGTGAATCATATTTACTCACAACACGTTACAATTGAAAGTGGTTTACGAACTTGAAAAACAATCCATCACAATTGCCAGATTCATGAGTCATTCACAAGATAGTTGAATGAATAAGGGTATATCGAATCACAGACGCAGCCAGGCTGCAGCCGTTGCAGCAAGTGCAGTCATCATCAGGCTGCTGCCGGCGGCGCCATTGCAGTAGTCGCCGGTGCTGCAGCAGCAGAGCGTCGTCCCGTTCTTGCAGCCCTCGCTCTGCAATTGGGATCGTTCTGTTTCACCTTGCACCCATTGAAAACTCGGAAAAAAGCTATCAAATTCGGAAAAACCTGTGGAGTTCCCGGAAGTGGTTTTAATTCATTAAACACCTTCAACCCTGCGTGCGTCAACCTCACTTCAAGAAAGAGTGAAATAAAACCACTCTTCCAGGTTACTCCACAAGTGCCAAACAATAACACATCGAAGGCAAAGTCTAACCTCGCACTGTCCGTAGCCGCAATCCTTGTGGATGTGGCCGCCCGGCATCTCTTGCTGAAGTGACAGTCGATAGAGAGTGAGATTTGTCAATTGTCAAACAACACATTGCTGATAAAAACTCATTGTCGAGTGACAATTGCGACTCAAGTGACAATAGACAGTTGTCAAACACCAGAGTGCCCATGAAAATACCCTTCGAGTGACAATTTAAAATCAAATGACAATTGACAGTTGTCAGACACCAGATTGTCCATGAAAATACCTTCGAGTGACAATTGCGACTCAAGTGACATTTTACAGTTGCCAAACACTAGATTGCCATACAACACTCTGGCGTGTGACATTTGTCACTCAATTGACATTTGTCAGTTGTCAAAACGCAGGGTTGCCATAAAAACAAGCTGGCGAGTGACAATTGACAATTGACAAATGTCCATAAAACGCTTGCCTTGTAGCAGAAACCGCTGCCCTTGGCGGTACCCTTGCAGTCTCCCTCATCGACATTATTATCAAATCCGATGAGACACTTGATCGTCAGAGCAACGGGGAGTAGAAGTACGAGGAGGAAAACGGAGCGCATGGGGACTGAAATGCTCGAAATACCTGATAAATGAAATAGAAATCATGGTTACTGAATAGGACAAATTGGAAAAAAACAGCTAGAGATGAGGAAAGAAAGAAAGAATGAGCCAGTAAATGTGTACATGTGGGAAATGGTACTGCGGAATGGAATGAATAACTGTCCGGTAATCCGCGAATATGAGCCATTATCCGTCCTCCGTGCGGTAAACAATAGGAATGATTCATGATGGAGATAAATGAATAAACATACCATTTCTCGTTTCTTTCTGTTTGCAGAATGATTGTTTTGCCTTGCTCTCACGGTTTCATAAAGTCGATGGATGTTTCACATGAATGCGATTATGTTTCACATCTGTTTCAAGTCCTCGGCGGTCTACCATTTCAATACGAGAACGTTATTCGATTTTAAAAAAATTCCGTTGCTTGTACTTGCAAGTGAAACTGCATGTACAGAAAGAAGTATATTATTTTCGAAATATGTATTTTATAATGTGACCATATACTATGAACAACTCAGAGTCTTAGCCAGACTGCAGCAGCTGCGACAAGGCCGGTCGCCAGGAGACCTCTGCCGGCTGCAGCATTGCAGTAGTCGGCGTCGCTGCAGCAGCAAATGCCGTTGCTGCAGCCATCACTCTGCAATAAGCTTGGAATGAGAAATCATAGCAGTGTGTTCGCCTAATAATCGCATATCCCCCGGTACAGCAAAAAGAGACCCTCCGAGTTTTCACAGTTTCTGATAGCCTTTGGTGTCCTGCATCAATTTCAGTTTTAGTCATGGCCCAAACAAAATTATCTATAGAAATAATGGTGTAGCAAGATCGAGCAATCGTAATGAATCGTTCTGTCAGTGAGAGGAAAGCATGCCTATCCTACGTAACTTCAATAATCGATCTCACCCTGCACACGTAGAATCCACAATCCTTGTTCACATGGCCGTCGGGCGTGTTTTCCTGATAAAAACAGGTACTTTTCAGGGTTATTAACAGAAAATATAGTCGAAATCCAGCTTACCTTCATGCAAAAGTTGCTGCCGGGCACATTGCCTACACAGTTGCCCTGCGAGTAGCCCCTGTCCGTGCCGACGTAGCATTGGATTATCGCCGTAGAATGGGCTGAAGCAGCGAGCAGGGAGAGGAGAAGGAGGGCTGATCGCATGATTTCTGGATTTGTTTATTCAACATAAAATTAACATAAGATATGTGGAAACCATTGACACTAGCTGCGAGTTCGCCGGCAAAGAGATGCAACATTATTGTGATGGAAACTAGGGGTGGCTTCGCATGATGTCGGCTCTTCATTTTGCATGCTCTCTCACCGGTCAGAGAGGCGAGAGAGCGTGCAGAATGAAGCATTTCTTGTGAAGCCATCCCTAATGGAAACGGCTTGTCACAACGCCCATGACAATGGCAGAAAGAATTCTCGCGTTATTGCACGAATAAATACCCTCGATAGCTGATCAACCATCGCTCGCTTCGCGTCTTCCACGATAATCCTTTGGTTTCTCCTAATCTCTCGGAAATGTCGAGGACGCAAGGCACCACTATCATAACGGCCATCTCAGCAGTTTGATAAGATATAAGTCGGTGCGATTTCATTTCTTGCCTTGATTTACAAGCGCTTGTGTCAGTATTTATTCAAATTTATGGTTCTTGAAGGGTTCTCCTCGTAATCTTCACTAGCAATGTGCACAACGCGCATGTGCTGCTGCAAATCGACGGTTAGTTCGATAATTTGAGGGGTATTTCGAAATTTTTCAGGGGAAAATGAGTGATTTTCTTTGCAGATCGCGTCGATTGCGCTGTCGTTTGTCGGGGCGCTTATGAATGCGTGGCCGGCGATCAATGCCTGGTTCTTCCCGCAAGTGATAGGACTCACGATCTGGCAGGTACGCATAAGAGCGCGCTTTAATGAAAAAAATCGGCTATGTTCCAATAAAGAGGTCCCATGGTGATTAAGAGGTCCCATGATTGGGTTGGGACCTCTTAATCACCATGGGGCCTCTTTATTGGAACACAGTCGAAAATTCGAAACATAGAAGCCTCTCTGACCGGCGAGAGAGCGCGCGAAATGAAGAGACCATTTTCGATATCATCGAATAATTGCAGAACGTCCTCATCTTGGTACTGCTCGTCTCTGCCGGTTGCATATGTGCGGCCGTTTTCAAGAAGATCCCGGAGTTGATGTACTTCAGCATTCTGGTTCAGGTAAATCATTTATCATCAATCTACCTATAATTTCTTTATCTTTTGCTATAAAATCATTTATTATCTTCAGTTTCTTGCCATCATTACTATCCTCGGCGACGGCATTTACTTCATGCTCTACTTTGGCGCAGAGTACGCGGAAGCCACCCAGGCGTAAGTTCTATCCTTTTCACCTTTTTAAAATACCTTATTTTCTTGAAAATTGCTGCTAGTTTTATGCTGATTTTTTTCAGATATTTGATTTCAATGTACGCCATTTCGTTGATCGTTTCCGCCTTCGCGCTCCACTGTCACATGTGCGCCCAGAAGCAGCTGTTTGTGGAGAAATACAAGTTTGTAATTGTTGTTGTTGTTGTTGTTGTTTTCAAAAAAGCAATACTCAAATTGCAGGACACCTCTGCCGACCGCATGGGATGCCTCCGATAACCAGCAGCAAATCCCGGCTGCACAACCCGCGGCCCCGGTTCCGCCAGCCAGAGAGCAGAGCCAGCCTCAGCCCCAACCACAGCAATTGCAGCCCCAGTTCCAGCCCCAACAGTACCCGCCCCAGCAATACCCGTACCAGCCCCAACCGTACCCGTACCAGCCCCAGCAGTATGTGCCCCATGCCCAGCTGGCCACCGCGGCGGGGCCACCAGTGAGGGCGCCCCAACAGCAGCAATTCCAGCCACAACCTGTCTCTTCTTCGCATACCGAGCGTATGTAGGTGGTCCTTCACTAGAGCATGCTGTTTTGCACTTTGTATGTTAAGCTTATGCATTAATGAAGCCAAATATTATTTACATGCTGAATTGTGAAAGAGATTTCCTCTCAACTGTTCGGTTTTTGTTGACAATGAAAGTTCCTATTCGTATGAGCACAAAGTTTCCGACTGTCATGAGTGATGTTTGATTACAAGGCGATGAAACCTGCACCGAGAATGGTTATCATGATTACTATTTTCCAAATCGAGTATGCAATCAACTGAAATTATTTCATTTGTTAAATAGATGTTCTTGATCAAAATTCACTCTGAACGTGGTAATCCTTGACTGCATAGGAGGCCGTTCGCCTAAGAAACGGACAAATCCTACACTGTTTGGCACAGTCGAAAAAATGTCGATTTTGGCAAACAGTGTATTTTGGGGTTCTCGAGGGTGCTGAAGACGATCGGCATACTCATTTTCCATATTGAGCTTCCGTTGGCTCCAGACGACGTCACTTCGAAAACGGTTTTTGTCGAATATCTCAGTCCCCGATATCACTAAAATTAAGCAAAAATGTTTTCCTGGGTCAAATTTGATGCTGATCACGCCTGTCTCATTCATTTTTCATAAAAACTTTTCATAATCTATGAAAAGCTAACTTTCTTCAAAGGCAAAAGCCAGATGCGCGACCTAGTTAGATCGGACCGGCGTGAGGAGATGATTCCAAATATAAAATTTCAGCGAATTTAACGTCACGTTTTTAGAATGGGCCTCAATAGAGTAAGCTGCAATTTGAACGAATTTGCGCTTGTTTACTGCAGTCTCTTCCCTTTGATCGATCTCTGGTTTCTCCCAACCACTGGTTGACCACTAAAAAGGAGCGGAGCTTGAGCCAACCACTGGTTGACCACTGCCTCAACCACTGGTTGACCACTGGTTTTCTGACCACTGGTTGACCACTACTCTAACCACTGGTTGACCAGTTGAAATATGACCACTGGTTGACCACTAAGCAGGTACCTTACCCGTCGTGACTAGCACGCGCCTTGCCTACAAGGTCCCTTCACGCGACCCTGTTCTGACTGGACTAGTGCAACCCTGCGCTTTACTGCGATCTCACTAGAGATTGCTTTTGGATGTGGCCACCGTACATGGACGTTATGTATGGATGGGTTACTGTATGAGGGAACTCATGTTATTATCGACGTGACATACTAACCAGTGGTCAACCACTAACCTGACCACTGGTTGACCATTTCCCTGACCACTGGTTGACCATTACTCCAACCACTGGTTGACCATTACCTCAACCACTGGTTTGGCTACTCCCCTACCAGTGGTTGAGGTAGTGGTCAACCAGTGGTTGGGAGAAACCAGAGATACTTCCCGAGAGGCGAGATAGTGTGTGCAAGCGAGAGAGACAGACAGAGAAAGGGGCGCCACAGGGTATACGAAGGGAAATCGTCACGAAAGGATCGATCGGGACGGTTCGTGACAACAAGGAATACGTGTTGTCACGTCGTGATACGGGGTGTCACAGAGTGTCACGCCGTGACAGCCAAATCAACGATCGCACAAAAGATGAAAAATACCATCTCGATCAACTTTTTATACCTAAAGGCGCATGTTTAAAATATTAATTTTGAAAATTTCGACAAAAAATATTTCGAAGAAATATGTAGTCTACCGAAGTTTTTTTTGGACAGAAGTAGATCCTTGTATGTAAATAGATGTAAGTTAAACTTTGGTCTTATTCTGATGTCGAATGGTTGAATTGAATGGTTCGGGATTGAACGCAGAGATATGTAGCGCCTCATAGCCCTCCTTCCCAACATCAGTCATGGAGCAGTGGATTAGGCATCAGCGTTGGGATCATAGGGAGTAGGGAGTGAGGGGATCGCTGCCTGCTCCGAGCGACACTTTTTTGCAATTTCTCCCGAACCCAACAGTTACCGAGTGTCACGATCGTACCGCATTTTGTCACGCCGTCCGTCACGAAACGTCACATGTAACGGACAGTTCATGAACGGTGACGTTTCGTGACGGACGCCGGGACGGATCGTGACGAACTGCGTGACAGAGGATTCTAGAGATGCTTCAGCAGGTCGACTTTCTTACCTTCGAATATTCGCGAGACAATCGTCAATATCACGCCAGTCACGAGAGAATCGAGCTGTGAGTGGGAATAGGGCCAAAATCCCAAAATGAGTTCTCTTCAGTTTTGACCACCCCTAGGCATGTCCTACCATCCCCCAAAGTTTCATTGTGCAGAGATCATTCTGCGGCTCCATGCACCGGGTGCTGCATCCGGGGAATCAACTTTAACAACGTTTTTCTCCGTTCCAGTCAATTTTTGAAAGAAATTGCTCTTAGACAGACCCCAGCTCGTTTTTCAAGCTCTATCGAACTGTGCAAATTAGAAGTCATGAAAATGCTTCTGAACGGTGGTACACTCCAGGAAGCATAACTCAAAAATTTAGGAATCGCGGGCGCCCTTCTTTTGATATGTTGTGCGCATTAACGAGCTCTATCGATTGAGTGGCTTGCGCAAAAAATAGATCCATCCTGACGCAACTTTCATAACCCCTAAACTTTCCCGATCATTTGAAGTCATTTTACTTCACCCCTCATTTCATTTCAGAAAAATACAAGAATTGAAACATATCGAAACACAAGTGCGAAATAGAGAAACCATTCCATTCCTCGCGTATCGAAGGGCGCGGTGCGGTGTGAAATGAAATGAGGGGTGAAGTAAAATGACTTCAAATGATCGGGAAAGTTTAGGGGTTATGAAAGTTGCGTCAGGATGGATCTATTTTTTGCGCAAGCCACTCAATCGATAGAGCTCGTTAATGCGCGCAACATATCAAAAGAAGGGCGCCCGCGATTCCTAAATTTTTGAGTTATGCTTCCTGGAGTGTAGCACCGTTCAGAAGCATTTTCATGACTTCTAATTTGCACAGTTCGATAGAGCTTGAAAAACGGGCCGGGGTCTGTCTAAGAGCAATTTCTTTCAAAAATTGACTGGAAGGGAGAAAAACGCGGTTAAAGTTGATTCCCCGGATGCAGCACCCGGTGCATGGAGCCGCAGAATGATCTCTGCACAATGAAACTTTGGGGGATGGTAGGACATGCCTAGGGGTGGTCAAAACTGAAGAGAACTCATTTTGCGATTTTGGCTCTATTCCCAAAAAATGAGCTTTCAGCTCGATTGTCTCGTGACAGGCGTGATATTTCCAGGCTATGAAAGTTCACGAGCCACAGAATTCCCATTTCTGTGCCGATAGACTCTGATAGAAATGTGAAGAACCGCTCATGGGTCAGAACATTGTTTACGCTGAATTTATATTGCTGCAACTGTTTTTTTTAAAAATTACTATAATCATTTCCTACCCCTGGGGTTGACTGGAAAGTTTTACGTCTGAAGTATTGCAGGCCTACGAAGTCAGAGTCGAAGGGAGGCTGGCGGAGTTATATATTATATTTTATCTACGCCCGAGGGCGCAACGAGACAAATGATTATTGATATTAAGGTAATATTCGGGAAATGACTCTCATGGGGTAGTGATGGAAGAAAGAGGTGATGGGGATTGGGGGGAAGGGATCGATACTCGTGGTCAGCACTCATCTTGTAATCGTCTGGACGGTTAGATACGAGGAAGAGGACTCGTGATGGCCAGGTTTACTCTACTCCGAGTGAAGACCAGTGAGATCGATGGGGGTGGACGTTGTAGACGGTGTAGGGAGGGGGGATGGGAATGGGTAAGAGGGGATACTGTAGATGAGGGAAACCCAGTGGCGTGGGGGAACGAAGAAAGTTGAAGTGGTAGGGAATCGTCGAAACTATA
>LS577939.1:42445-60408 GCA_900490775.1 Pristionchus maxplancki | reverse complement strand
ATGAACATGAGGGGGCAACTGACTCAGGATCTTAGCTACTCTTCTAGCAAAACAGTGGAAACGAGGGGTGGATTTTGTGAACTCTACATGTATGCCGAATGTGTTGGATCTATCTCTAAGGGGACGGAAAACAAAGAATCTATTACGGTCTAGTACCGTATCGCCATTCATTATTCTACGGGCGAATAGTAAGTCTATGAGTTTGAAACGGAGGTTTAGAAAATTCGACTTGCTTTGTGATGCTCATTCAATGATGATTTCGAAGGCCAACGGATCTTGCTGATCCTGAATTTTATAAATAATATTTTCCCACTATTGCCCATCCGGGGCGAAAGCGAAATATCTGATCTCGAAATATTTTGACATCAGTTTCGCATTTCGATACATTGTTTTGTATTATGAATTATTATTATTTTGTCTGACCGGAGTGCAAAGCCGCAGGCAATCCACGAGGGGAATAGACGCCTTCTGTAGAGCCAACGCGACAACACTGCGTTGAAGCGTGCGAGAGGCCTGATTTTTGCGGTTATTTCGAAAAAAAGTATAAAATAAACTAACACGTCGCAATTTAAACGACGACTCTAGAGCGTAATCGATAATACTCCGAATGATCTCGCATGGTAAACTATCAAAAGGAGAACAACTGATGCCGTTACTTTGAAAATTATAAAATGAAGTTATAGAATGATGGGTGTGCAGTTGGACGCGATTTTAGATAATAAACGTCCTGTAGAAATAGTCCCATCTGCCTTCCGCTAACGATTCAGCATTTCCCGGGGAACAGACCAAGGAAGTTTTCATTTCCCAAGCCTCCAGTGAGTACGTGAGATCTCAATCATCCCTGTTATCTCCTTCATTGTTGTTTCGGTGAGTGGTTATCATCGTCTCTCCAGTATTGTGCCTTTCGGGTAAGTTTTCATTCACTGCCATCTCACCGAATCGTGTCAACGATGCGAAAAACAAACAACATAGCGTTGAAATGATCTCAAGATTCTACAGAGAACGACTAGTTTTTATCAATACGTCTGTGCATATTAGGTGCATCTCAACGTGCACTTGATGAAGCCCCATGATCGTTTGCTTCTGTGACAAACCAGTGCTCACGTTGCCTTTCATGACCAACCTGACTCAGCAGGAATCCCTCAGACCATTTATTTTCGTTCGGAACCCTGACATTGTTGCATTTCGTGCCCGTTTCTCTGCAAGGGGGCTGATAATGAATGATCTCTTGGTTGGATGGACGATCCCATTGTTGCCTTTCTTGAGTACTGGAGGAGTATAAAAGGGATGAAGAGTATCCTGCTGCGAGATTCATCAAAACATTTTCGTCTTTTTCTGTACAAATTAGATTCTAATAGAACATGAGCGAATAGTGATCTCTGTTATCACATCGTTCTCCTCATTTTTCTCATTTCTCTCTCGAAAAAAGGTGAACAGTGTTTGATTAATCGTTCGATTTGCTCGTCCTTGTGATCACTTAGAGGCCGAAAGGTGAGAGATTTCCTTATCGAGTTCCAACACTCAATTTGTCTTTGAGCTTCCTTATCATTTGCGTTAGTGCGCGCTTAATCGGTTTTCGTACGCGCGAAGGCTAAGTTTCCTTGACACCTCTTAACATTTGCAGTGCCGCTCTTGCAATTGGCTCGTAATATCTTTGCTGTCAGGATCGTTGATTTGAGCGTTTCCTCGGCTCAATTGTGCAATAAATATCGCATTGGGTGCGATATCAGGCGAAACTAGTTTTGATGCTACGCGCGTTGCAGACTCAATTGAGCATCAATTATCGAGAGGAGTGTTGTCCTATAACATGAGAAACTAACAACGACTTTCTTTCGTTTACGATCATTGATCTAATAATACGCTGCATTGCGGCTGCCGTGAAGCCTTTGCGATTGTTGGTCGTTCTTTAATGGTGATATGGAGTCAGAGACATCATGAACGCTTGCTCCTAGAAGGTAACTAACCCCGTTATAATCTGACATCCCTATCACGCGCACTGATATCATGGCGCGATGCAGTTTAAAAAAAAAATTCTTCTAAGCAAAATCCATGAAACTTTGACTTTCATCTTATCACGCTCTACTTGATATCACAGGTTCCGAAGTTCAGTTGTGATCGTTTGGCCATCCGCCCTGTGAGGTTCCTATTCAAGTTTGAAGTAGGGATTGCTTACATTTTTGCAAGAAATAATTCTAATCCTTTTGCACGCTCTCTTACCTCTCTGATCGGTGAAAGAGTAAATGAAGATGCGATTTTTTGCGAAGCCATCCCCACTGGGAAGGCCTATTCCAGCATACATTTGGTACGTGCCCGAAAGCCTCGAATCCTTATCTCTCCAGTTGATATCATAGCTTGCCTGGTGCAGTTATGATCGCTTTCCATCCTACACAAGGCCTTCTCCTTGACACAGTACGTGCCCGAATACCACCGATGCAGTTATGATCTTTTGAGTAACATCCTTTGAACATTGGTCGATTCTTTAGTTGAATTTATCAGTACGTGCCCGAAAACCTCGAATTCTTATCAGTTGATATCATCGGTGCAGTTATGATCGCTCTCGAGCAACGGTCAATCGGCGCTGCATGATGTGTTGATAGAGTCCAGAGAATATGCAGATAAGACGAGGGGGCGGAGCAATGTCTCTCCATTCAACACGATCTCTCGTCAGTCAGAGAAGCTAGAGAGCGTGCGAGATGGGGAGAGTAGAAGCACTGCTGAGTGGGAGGAGGAAGATCCTCGTACAAATAGAGGAGGACTGGAGGAGAAGCAATGATAAGCGCCTGGTTGATGTTTCTCTTTTCGCGCTAATCCCCGCGTCAGTTGATCACTTTTCGACACCAGAGATGAACCACACCACGTTGATAATTCCGATCAGCACCGATGAACCCCATCATAAAGCCCAAGGATTACCTTGAGAGAAGGTCGATAATTCCGCGTCGTAGAGTTTTCTCCAACTGCCCTTTAGCATCCAATTTCTCCTTGCGAATTGAGCGTGATTCATCAATTCCCTTCCACTCCAGATTCTCTTTGCCTACCACAGGGACGCTCCTTGCGTGTTATTGTTGTTGTTTTTGCTGCCGCTGCTGTTGTTGTTGTTATTGTTTTCAACCAACCCACTCCAGATGGCTGCGCTCGCCGCCCTCATCCTGGTCTTCGCCGCCATCTACTACATCCCCTGGCTGAAGAAGGTTTGTTTTTTTTACTAAATCCACTCTTTTCCGATGAATAGCGATAAATATATTATTGTTGTTGTTATTATCATTATTAAGGTGATCAGCGAGTTCATGTACCAGTACCCGCACATACAGAAGCTGCCCGGTGAGTGGTCGTTCTTTGAAAGAAAGCAAATAATAAAAATAAAGTATCAAAAACATTTGTAGGACCGAAACGCCTGCCTTTCATCGGCTGCATCGGCGATCTCGCTGGAGACACTACAGGTAGAGATCATTAGTGCACTTTTTCTAGTTTATTTCAATGCGGACGTCTGACTTTTTCTTGCACTTCTAAACAACGAAAGCGTGTTTCCAGTCCCCATCAAGTTCTGGATGGCTGAGGCCGAAAAGGCCAGAGCTAAAGGAGAAGGCATCTTCACGATCACCGTGCTGGGGCGATCGATCACCTTCCCGGTCAATGGAGAGATGCTGCGGGTGGGTGATGTTGTTTTTGTTGTTTTTAAACGGTTTTTTGATGTCTTTCATCATTTTATAATGATTTCAGTACATCTGCGAGTCGCCCGATGAGATTCTCAAGGGCAAGGACTACGATTTCCTCAAGGGCTGGATCGGAGATGGCATTCTCACACTGTGAGTACCTCTTTCATCAGCATCATCATCATCATCATCACTCACCAAAGGGCGCTCTATCGATGTACAATCACCAAAAAATCGATGATGCAAGCGAGTTTTGTGTTTGCTCAAGCGCGCCCTGTCTGTCCTTATCCCACTCACGAGCCTTATCGGACTCGCTATCAACGAAAGAGACTAGAAGTCGACTCGCACTGGAGAATAATACACATCACGCGATATGCCACTCTCGCTATAGTTTCGCACAGTCCATGTACGAATGACGACTAAAAATAAAGCTTTCGTCTGATTAGCTCAGTTCTTCAAACAGGAAAAGGGGCAGTTCTCACAGTCGAATCCGATTGATACATAGAATCACCAAAAAATCGATGATGCAAGCCAGTTTTTTGTTTGCTCATGCGCGCCTATCTGTCCTCTTATCCCACTCACGAGCCTTATCGGACTCGCTATCGACGAAAGAGACTAGAAGTCGACTCGCACTGACAAGAATAATACACATCACGCGATCTGCCAATAGTTTCGCACAGTACCGATACAAAAGAGGCTTTAAAAGCGAGATCGATTGTATTGAAAGGTTCAACTGCAAATTAAAGATCAGATTGATTCGCCAGACTAAAATAAAGTTTCAAAAGGAGAAATATCGGAGACTAAATAATTTTTTCTCAGGATCGGCCAACCGTGGAGAGACAGGAGAAAATCGTACACGCCGTTGTTCCACTTCTCGATGCTCGAGGGTGAGTTGAACCTTTTTTTCGAAATACGAGAACCGATTTTCGAAACTCGACCGAAAAATGGAAAACGCTTATTCGCAGGCTACCTCGAGACGTTCAACAAGCACGCGCGCATCCTGTGCGAAGTGCTTCAACTGGAGGCGGGCAAGAAAGTCAGCCTTTTCTCTTTTCGAAAATGATTTTCGAAAATAAATAGAAAACGAAAAATAAAATAAAATAATAATTCAGGTCGACATGTGCGAGCGCGTGAAGCGCCTGGCGTTGGACACGATTACCGGTTTGTTTTGTGTTGTTGTTATTGTTGTTGTTATTGTTATTGTTATTGTTTTCAGACGCCGCGATGGACATCAACTTCGACACGCAGCGTGATCCTACTCATCCCTATCTGCACGCGGTTCACGACTTCACCCATATGCAGCAGCGATACATCAACGAGCCCCAGATGTGGGTCAAGTGGATCTGGTCAGTGGTTTTGTTTTTGTTATTGTTTTTCCAGCGTTATGAAAAACAAGATGAATAACAAACAATTGGCAGGGCCACGCTCTACCACCGCAGATACAAGCACTCCCTGGACATTCTCAACGACTTCTCTGATAAGGTATGTTGTTTTGACTGTGAACTTGTTTTTGTTTTCGAAATTGGCTATTGTTGTTTTTTAGATCATGAACGACCGTCTCAAGAAGGTGCAGTGTGGTGAGGTCGATCTGAATGCGAAGAAGAGACCGCTCATCGATCATTTCTTCGGCCTCAATCAGGTATCAGAACTTCATTCAATTTCATTATCAACTGTTCTGCTTCCTTCTGAATTGTCGACTGGCAATAATGTGAAATTGTTTTCATCGAAATATTTTCAGAGAGGCGAATGGACGCTGGACGACGTGCACTTCGAGCTGAACGGCGTCATCTTCGGAGGTGAGGCTCTCTCCCTTTCACGCACTCTCTAGTTTCTCTAACCGACGAGAGAGCACTGAAAATGGAGAGACGAGACAAATACTCGAGTGTCTTTCTTGTCTCTCTCAATCTCACAATCTCACGCTGCTCTGACCGACGAGAGAGCACTGGAAATGGAGAGACCGGACGTTTTTCAGGTCACGACACGACGTCCGCCACGCTCACGTGGATCTTCTGGGCACTTGGCACGCAGCCCGAGTTCCAGGTATTGAAGAGCTCTGAAAAACATTTAAAAAAATAGTCAGAAGACACAAAGATAAGGCAAAATCAAGTAATGTTGCGTCAGCATCAAAGCACTTTCGCTTGCTTGGGAACACTGAATGCAACTTGTTGTGATTATGTATCGTCCATGTTACAAAATAATTTTTAAAATAAACTATTAAATAATAAAATTGCTTTGCAGCAACAATGCTTCGAGGAGATCCACGACATCTTCGGCGACTCTGACAGAGACTGCACCCATGAGGACATGAAGGCGATGGAGTTCACGGAGAGGTCAGATTTTCGAAATACAAGATCCAGAATCTGGCCAGGGTGAATGAAAACGATGTTGACATAGTTAAAACACGCATGAGGACATTTCCTTTAATTATTTGGCATGCAAGCATTTTTTGTGCATATTCGTTGACTTGAAAATAAATGGAAAAATGGTCAGACGAATCAGAAATTCTGCAGATTCATCAAGGAAACGATGCGCATCTTCCCTCCCATTCCCGCCGTTGAGAGGGAGCTGCAAAATGACTTCCAGGTTCCTCATTGTTTTTGTTTTGACTTATTTTCTTGTTTTGGCAGCTTGTTTTGATAGATAAATATTTTTTGAATTATATTTAAATATATATAAATCATAAATTGAAGATGGGCGACTACTTCCTGCCCAAGGGCTCCGAGATCTTCATGGCGCCACACGTCGTGCACAGGAATCCGGCGGTGAGACGCAATCTGATATTTTTTATCTTTTATCTTTTATCTTTCTGTTCGGGTTAAGCTAAGTAGATTCGATGAAAGGATTTGGGCCTCCGAACTAATTTTAGAAAGCATTCTAAAGAGCATTCTTTGCGAAATTGCTGACTCATCCTTTCCCCTCTGCTCCAACTTCGTTCCCTTTTTCTTTTTTCTTTCTCCATTCACTCCTTTCTCTAACCCGCCGCGAGTAGAACGCGCTCATTCTCTCTAGTACATATGCGAGAGCGAGATCGAAAGAAGCGTCAAGGTCCGGACTCTATGGGTTATCATCAACCGTGAACGCCCCCATAGATGAACACTCGACCTGACTTTTTGCCGTTAGAGAGGACATTTTGCCTTTTTCCAGAGGTAATCTTTGTTTCCGCAGTATGAGGATGTTCAGAATAAAGGATAACCAGTGTCAGGGAATTCCAACCAGTATCAATGCCGTCATTAATGCCTTTCTGGTCGTGATGGTCAGATCTCAAGTTTCCCAGAATCAATCCTCCTGATATCATGACGTTTTCGTACATGCTGATTGATCGTTGGCTTTCTTATCTTTCTTATCAATCCGATCTGCGATCGCTCGATAAGTCCATGGAAATAACACTTGAGCCGACCTCTTCATTTCACGAATGCTTTCGCCTGTCAGGGCAGCGAGAGAATGTTCAAGATGATTTCAGGCGGCGCCTCTTTTTTTATCTCTTGTGCAAACTTTGATCAATCTGATGTACTTGTGCCGCCTCACTTGATAAGCATGTGAAGTAGGGATGGCTTCGCAAGAAATCTTCTCTTCATTTCCTGTGCTTTCTCGCCGGCCATAGATGCGAGAAAGCGTGCAGAATGAAGAGACGATTTCTTGCCATCCCTATTGTAAAGCCTCGTACCCGCCCATTCCGCACTCAAACAGCCACAATGCGGGATTGTGCGGCAATAGTCTGCCTCTCTCATTTCGAGTGTGCGGCTCTGTGACGGGCGCGTCGATCAAAGTTCTGTGTTGTGATTGCAATCGTTATCTTTTGGCCTGGGGATAGGGCTGGTTGCAAAATGGCACGATTCTCTGAGGGCGCGCGTGAGAATCTAGAATGTTATGATGACAATCGTTATCAAACTCCTAAGACGCTGATTGCAAAGGGGCACGAATGTAGTGATTGTGAACAAACAGGGAGAGGCTACACAATCACTTGCATGCGGTTAGCGGTGCTACCTATTCGCCTGAGTTATTGAAAATATGTACATTATTAAAGTCTTCTAATTCCAGGTCTACCCGGACCCGTGGAAGTTCGACCCCGACCGCTGGCTGCCGGATAACATCGCGAAGAGGAACCCGTACGACTTCATCCCCTTCTCGGCGGGAAACAGGAATTGCCTGGGTGAGTATTAGCTTTTCTTTTCAATCAGTAGAAGAATGATCCCGTACGATTTCACTCGGCGGGAAACAAGAACTCTGGATATAATCTTTATGAAACAGTGGTCACAAGGCCTGGGAGTGAAATGGAGGTGCAAGGATGCAAAAGTAGTATTTATTGAATCTTTTTCAGGCCAGAAATTCGCGCTGCACGAGATAAAGACCGTTCTGGCGTGGACGCTGCGGAAGTTCTCCTTCTCTACGGATAAAAAGATGCTCGATCAAGGTAATTTGCTTGAGCAACGAAAAAATTCGAAAAATCAATTCAGCAAGCTAAACTTTGATTCGTTTCAGGCTTCGCGATCGAGGTCATCTGCAAGCCGACTCTACCCGTTGACTTGTTGGTGACGCCGAGGAATTAGAAGAATATTAGGGGATTGCGTGAAGGATTCGATCTCGTTGTGTACATTGTTTTCATATTGTTTCTCGTTTCTGTACTTATTTAGAGCGATTAATAAAGATTTATTGAAGTTATTCGAGAGCATACATGAAACACACATATAAAAACACATACAGTACAGATCAAAATAAAGATTGATAAAGATTAGTCCAGTTGTCTTCGGCGCCTTGCGATATCATCACCTCTTTCATCGTACAATCGATCTTTGTAGTGATAATAAAAGGCGTCAATGAAACCTTCTTCCTGTCTTGAACAGTGCTTTACGCTTACTGCGTTACATTCAGGTATTCCATAACCTCCTCCCCAGCAATTTCGCACTGTAAATTGTATGATTTTCGAAGACTCTCGTTGGTAAATCTCACCCTCTATCGTATGATCGTTTGTGGTATACTTTGGAATATGTTTAGCGCAAGATGGAAAAGACGAATGAAACCAAATATTTTTGCCTAGTTGAGGCAATTGCTGCAAATTAGTATTCAGAAATGTCTCAAAAAAATTTTCGTACGTCTCTGAGGAGGTCAGCGCTTTGTTCTGATAGATATTCGGAATAACAAGAATTGTCGATGAGCAATTTGTCGAGCTTTCCCGAAAACATTTCCAGAATTATCGGGCCCCAGTCGGCTTCGAGCAGTCCGAAGAAATAAGGGCTGTGGTCTTCAAATCCGGTAGCTGGCGATTGAGCAATACAAATTGATTGAACCACTGTAGAGAGGCTGACTAGGAAATCAACTAGAAGGGATTATTGTTTGTATTGTTGTTATTGTTAAACATGAACCTGGATTACAGCAGGTTACATCGCCCACTCTCAGAACAATATCGTTAATTTTGAAATGGTCGATGGTTCTCAGCAGTTGCGCGCTGCAGGAAATTAATAATATTTCTTTTAATTCATGATAAATATTGTATTACTTTATTGTGAATACAAAAAACTGACCCAACGTCATCATTCAAGTTGTCGATCCAAATTGAATATTTCTCGAACTGTTTTCCATCGAGCAGCACGGGTAGGAAAACGGACTCCGCGTACTCGTTGAGTTCATTTTTGCGCACCATCTCAAATCTTTCATCCAAGCAATCGCTTAACATTTCGAGCTTATTACAGTTTGCCAATTCCTCAGCAATGAAAACGTGATGCTGAAAAGAGCAGCTTTTTGAATCCAGTATTTTCCAATTTCACTTACAGCAGAAAAAGGGTTCGAATACGAATACAGCCTGTTGAGCATTAAGCGAAGGTCGAAAAGATGCGACTTGCCCTCGTAAGTTGAAATCCAAATCAACATGCCATTTTCGCTCTGAAGTATGGCGTAAAGCCTTTAAATGGCCTCAAGAAAGCTTTAATCTCGTACCCCATATTTATTATATGCAGATGAGAAATTATTGCAGATTTCGAATCCCTTTACTAGCGGAACAGTCGTTTTCTGTTTGGCATACTGGTCAATATGAGAATGTAATGCACGGGAGGTCTGAATTAGCATCTCATAAATTAGCGTTGTGAAAATTAACAGCTCGATAAAATTCGTACCCTTCGAAGACTGAAAATAGATTTCGGGGCAGACTCAATGTCCATGAGATAGTCCAGTATTTCCCAAACAACTTTCGCGGGGAATTTTTCAAATGTTGAAGGTCTGATGTAGCCATTGACATGAAAATTCATTACTCGAGATGACTGAAATCGTTGTTAGTTGTGCGCTGTTGATAGGAAAATCTTACCAGTCTCAGATTTCGAAGTTGGTACAGCATCATGCAATCGAATATCTTCCACACCAGCTCAGTGGGCAATCGCTCTAATGGAGAGAGGTTGTCCAAGTATTGGTCAACGTCGTTTTGTGCATGATTCGGACTGTCGACAGCGTCCATTATGATCTAGAGATGAAATAATTAGAATATTTGAAAAGTTGAACGTGAAAGAGGCAACAGGAAAGTGTGCAAAAATGAGTGCACAACGACTTTGAGTCAACAAGAACCAAGCTAGTACAAAAGACGCAGCTGGTTCGTTAGATACTTTGAAAAGATCGGTTTCGGTAACTTTTCTGATGCTTTGTGAAGGTAGCAATCAATGATTTATTTCAATGACTTTGGATTCATATCGTTTCGAATACCGTAAATTTCCGTAATTACTGTAAAGTAATTCGATCTCGTTGTGTACATTGTTTTCATATTTTGTTTCACTGCTTCTGTACGCATTTACTGCGATAAATAAAGGTTCATTGAAATTGCGATTGAATAATTATATGGGAGTCGATTACGAGTTCAGTTTATTTCGACGTCGTTTGATATCTCCGTTTCTTTCCTCGCGCAAATGATTCCTGTTTTCATAATAAAATGCGTCTATGAAATATTCTCCCTGTCTTGAACAATGCTTGACAAGTACTGCAGAACATGCGGGTACTCCATACCTACCGTCCCACCAGCCGCCTCCCACTGTAAAATAATAAAATAATGAAATAATAAAATGATAAAATATTCAACAAAAAATAAATAGTCGAAAATAATAAAGTTTACAGTGTGCACATTATTATTTTCGAATATTCTTATTTGAAATACTTGCCTTCCACTGTGTGTTCGTTTGAGGTATACTCGGGAGTACGTTCAGCGCATGATGGAAAAGATGCATGAAACCAAATCTTTTTGCCGAGATTAGGTAATCGCTGAAAATTTTCAGTTTCATTATTTCAGGTCCATCTTTGTTCATACATCTCTGAGCATATCAGCGCCTTGCTCTGATAGATATTCGGAATAACAAGAATTGTCGATGAGCAATTTGTCGAGTTTTCCAGAAAACATTTCCAGAATGATCGGACCCCAGTCGGCATTCAGCATTCCGAACAAATATGGGCTATGGTCCTCATACCCTTTCGCTGGTGATTGCGCAATACATATTGTTTGGACTACTGTGGAAAGCTTGAGAAGAAATCCAACTGAAATAACCTTTACTCTCATAGCGTTTGAATAAGTTATTACTTGGATCTGTGCACGTTACATCGCCCACTCTCAGAACAATATCGTTAATCTTGAAATGGTCGATGGTTTTCATCAACTCCTCACTGCAAGCAATTATGTGTATTTATAATATTATGGTACGAAAAATGCTCACGCATAGTCATCGTCCAAATCGTCGATAAAAATGGAATATTTCTCGAACTGTTTTCCCTCGAGCAAAATGGGCAAGTATACCGATTCCGCGTAGTCATTGACTTTATTTTTGCGCATTAGCTCGAATCTTTCGTCCAAACAATTACTCAGTGTTTTGAGCTGATTACTGGCTTCCAACTGCTCAGCCATGAAAATGTGATACTGAAAAACAAATAAAATTTTTTAAAAATTAATTAAAATATAAATATATAGTTTATTTTACTTACAGTGGACAGATCATGCGAGTAGGAAAATATGCGATTCAATATTAGACGAAGATCGAATAGATTCGACTTTCCTTCGTACTTTGATATGGAAGCCAGCATTCCATTTTCACTCTGAAGTAGGAGCGTAAAGTAATAAGCCTGCAATCGCGTACCCCAAATTTATAATTTTCAGACGGGGCATTATTGCAGATTTCGAATTCCTTAACTAGCGGAACAGCAGTTTTCACCTTGGCATAGTCGTCAACATGGGAGTGTAGAGTGCGGCAAGTCTGATTTATTTGTGTAAACTTGCAGTTCACATAATAAATAGCCTTACCCTTCGAAGGCTGAATATAGATTTCAGACAGTATACGTCTATTCCCAAGAGATAGTCCAGTATTTCCCAAACAACTTTCGCAGGGAATTTTTCAAATGTAGAAGGTCTTATGTAGCCATTGACATGTAAATTCATTACTCGAGATGCCTGAAGTCGCTGTTAGTAAGTTGTCGATAAGATCATCTTACCAGTCTCAGATTTCGAAGTTGATACAGCATCGTGCAATCGAATATCTTCCATATCAACTCAGTTGGCAATCGCTCGAATGGAGACAAGCTCTCCAAATTTGTTTCGCTATTGTTCGATTGTTGTAGATTATTCAAGTCGTCGTCTTGCTTGTCTGAGCCATCACAACTTGAGTCAATGGAACTGGTGCGCAGAGGAGATGTCATCGCTAGACCTGAGAAGGGCATTAAAACTGAAATAAAACACAAGTACGAAAGCAGAAACGATGGTGAGGTCAAAATATAGAGAAAACAATTTGTGGCGCGAACGCAATGAATCGGGAAATGGTCCGAGCGACACCTGCGGGTACGCAAAAAAAGCGTCTATTGCGTGTGAAATGTGTGGAAATGGCTCGGCATTCGATTGAATAAAGAAAAACAATGGAAAGACAACATTGACTGAAGTCTCAAGGTCAAACGAGTTTGATGATTTATTGAGCAACAAACGAAACTTACAAAAGCATGACTCTGCGAGTAATTGGCAATGGGATTAATGCGGGGTGATGGCACGGCTTAGAACCCTCGTTTATGAAACCTTTATGAATTTCAAAATGTTTCAAAAATACTCTCCAGCCATATCCACCTGAGTGGATTTTGTAGACTAAGAAGAAAAATCAGGGTTCCTAAACGAGGGTTCCACACTGTGCCATCACCGCGGTAGTCGATACGAGCGCGACACTTCTGTCCGGCGTCTCGCTATGTCTCCACCTCTTTCATGGTACAGACTATTCTTATTATCGATATGAAAGGCGGTGATGAAATGTTCATAATAGCGTCTCGAATTGTGTATAACTCTCAGAGCATTGCAGTTGGGCACCCCGTATCTGCCGCCCCACGAATAATCCACTGCATAAAATTGAATTTTACATAAGTTCTCAGATGGAAAACACACCTACGACTGAGTGGTCATTCACTGTATTTATCTTATAATAATCTGTATGTTTCGTCGAGTCAGGGCACGATGCGTGAAACCAGAGCTTTTTGTCCAGATTCGGTAGGCGCTGAAATACTCAGTGTTTTTCCGGCGACGAAGTTTGCTTACCGCTCTGAGAGTTTCAACGCTACCTTGTGGCAGATACTCCGAATAGCATGAATTGTCTATGCACAACTTGTCGAGTTTTCTAGAAAACATGTCGAGAATGATCGTAGCCCAGTCTGCATTTTCAAAGCCGAATAGAAAGGGGGAATGGTCTTTGAAGCCGGTAGCCGGTGATTGAGCGATGCAAATTGATTGCAAAATCGAGGATAGATGGAGAAGGAATCCCACTGAAAAAGCACTAATATTATTTGTTAAAAACTATTTTATTTTAAATATTAACCTGGATCCGAGCAGGTGACATCGCCCACTCTTAGCACAATGTCGTTGATCTTGAATCGATCAATTGTTTCAAGCAGCTGATCTCTGAAAAATAACGTGCGTTTTTCTAGTGTTAGAGTAGAAATGAACTGTCACCTTGCAGCATCTGTTAGGTCGTCGATCCTAATAGAGTATTTGTCAAATTGCTTTCCCTCGAGCAGAATGGGTAAGACTACTGAGTCAATAAACTCATCGTTCTCATTTTTGCTCATTTTTTCTAATTGTCCAATCTGCTAGTTTGCCAAGTTTATTATCGTCAATTAATTGCACAGCTTTGAAAATGTGAAACTGAAAAGAAATCATTTTTAAAAAATTTATTTTTATTTTTGGAGCAAAAAGTCGACAGAAATAACTCACCCCAGCCATTTTACGCGAGTACGAAACCATCCGATTGAGCATTAGACGAAGATCGAACAAGTTTGACTTTCCATCGCGAGTTGATACGAGTATCACTGTTTCTTCTTTGTTCTATATAGGCATCAGCTTACAGTTTGAGAAAATGGAGTCACTTGCATACCCCATGTCTGTCCACAAATCCGTCTTTATAAGGCAAATATTTGAACACATCGAGCGTCTTCACGAGCAGAATCTCTGCTCTCTTCTGTGCATATTCGTCAACTTGCGAGTGGAGTAAGCGAGAAGTCTGCAATGTTAAAGCGTAGCCATGTTTATCCCTTGAATCCTAGTGCAAATCCAAAATTTGAAGTCTCTAGGTCAACTTTGAAGCGAGCTATGCGCGCGCAAAGTTTTCCGATTATGCAGGGAAAATCAAGATGCGCGGTGCAAAGGGAAGGGAGAGGGGAGGAGGGAGCACTCTGTTTGTCTGACTCTCTCGCTCTCTCACCCTCTTCCTTGCAGAATTTTCATTGATTCTGCACGTCATTCGTGGTGGGAACCCATCATATCACCTCGTGGGACGCCTACTTTAAATTCATTATTTATTTATTTTTAATGATTACTCACTAATCGAATATTGAACATCGAATTCTTGTGTATTTGGTCAATTTTGATTAGAACATCCATAATCTTCCATAAGATATCAGTTGGAAGACGTTCAAGAGGAGAAGGTCTGCAATAGCCAGTGACGAATGAATTCAGCACTCGCGATGCCTGTAATCAATGGACTGAAGAATTACATTCTATTGAACCGAGTCTTACCAGTCTCAGATTTCGAAGTTGGTACAGCTTCATGCAATCGAATATTTTCCACACCTGCTCTGTAGGCAATCGCTCGAATGGAGAAAGACTCTCGAAGTATCGTTCGATGTCGTCGTCTCGTTCAGGAGTTTGACCGCCGTCAACGTCCATTTGGAAATCAGACTAGAAATTGGATTCAGTAACAGTAAATATCGCAGCAGACAGAACGAATGGCAATAGACGTAATGAATTAGCAACTAGCAGAATCGATGACTTGCGTTAACAAGATCCACGCGGCTGTCGCGTTGGATATTTTCAAAAAATGAGAATAATAAGACTACAGCTCGACTTTGTGACTATTTGCAGGTACCTATCAATCTCAATTTTTTGAAGCGTGCTCCGACTCTTAAAAATTATGGATATGTGCTGAACTATTTTGACATTCAATTTCATGAAATCAACGCGACTAGACTCATTTACAGCAGTGTTAGCAGTAGAGTTCGTAATACGGGGCGGGTAATTCCGACCCGCGCCGGGTCGAGAGCGCGGGGAGTGAGGAATGCGATTACCCGACACTTTTCTCCCAAAGTGCTCAATTACCCGACACCTCGGCTATGTTTACAATCATATCTTAGCAAGATGTTTACCAAATTGAACAAAAATTGGACAAAAGACATAACTTTTGATTCTCTTTCGATTGATGTTAAAATCGTTGCTAAAAGTTGAAATTTGATTTTTGGCAGAGGTAGGTCAAAAGTAAAGAATTTGACCTAATATGAATTGAAAATTTGTTTACTATCAATAAACATGACTCCCTGAGAGTTGAAACTTGAACGAGGAACTGTGAAGCTTGATTTTACAACAATTGAGATGTTCCTATATGATCTCTGAACGATTGCCTGAAAACGCTTTGTTTGCTCTGGTACGTTGAAATGGCCGGCCTAAGCTACTGGGAATGAAAGAGATTACCAGTTGTAACGTTTTACGGCTCATAAGGTCTTGAATGCAGTGAAATACCTCGTGAAACAGCCGAAAATAGTGTAAATGGCAACTTGAACAGCGCACGCGACCACTCGCTAGAAGGGCGATCGGACGAAATGATGGTAATGATTTGTCTCACGATGCTAATTGCGCGCTTATGAATCGCGAACTGATCGAATACAAACAAAAACTAGAACTTTTAACTCTCAGGTGTCGGGTAATAGAGAGATTTTGGCGGGTCGACCCGGATTTCTCTCCCTCTCATTCTTCACTCGCGGGTACCCGAAGTGTCGGGTAGTGCTGGATTTTGAACTCTAGTTAGCAGTATTTGTAACTTTTTATTCGAACTGCAACATGAATATTATAAATTAATTCTGCTGTGGGAATCACATGTAACGGATGGAAGTTTGGAAAATCATAATGTATGGTATTGAGAAACATTGAATGAAAGCGATATGAGGCAATTACGACCCGCCCAATTTTTTTCGGCAACTTGCTATTTCGCCGCTTCTTTCCTCGACTATCGTAAACTTATTATCGTGATGGCACGCCTCGAAGAAGCCCTCGCAACGTCTCGATTTGTGCTGAACACGCAGTGCATTGCACGCGGGAATGCCTGATCCGCCTCCCCATGAACGATGTACTGCAACTTTTCAAAGATAATAAAATTCCAAAATTAAAATTTAACATTAAAAAAAGATCATTAAATGTTACCGCAAAGCTTCTCCACACAACGTAGCAACGAAGACTATTTCAAATGTCAATTCTCACTAACAAGGGAACGTCAACTTCTCACATTGAAATTAGGATATGTGCTATATATCATTCGAAAGAGCATCAAAAGTATACCCAGAATCCGTTTTAAAACCTGCTAATGCGACCTGTGGAGGTAGGTAGGTCACTTTTGCTGAAACACCCTTCAACTCAGGGATCTGCCCCCTCCCGACTCGCGAGCAGTTAGCGCATTCTCGTGCTCTCTTCCCTCATGGCAGTGTAGTGTAGAGGTAACGCTCTACGAGTGCTGCCCTTTTGGCGCAGGTTCGACTCCTCTCCAAGGCAATCTATTTTTGCTGATTTATTTTTGCATTTTCTAATGCGTAATCCTTTTGAAATCACTTTTATATTTGTAATTTATAGTTCTGAAGCGGAATGTAGAAACAAAATATGAAAACATCCGATGGGGGTAAACTTGCAAAAAAACACCCTAAATGTGACACGAATGGTGCCACTATAGTGTGACACTGTTCAATGAACATCAGATGATTATTTTAAATGCAAAAATAAATCAGCAAAAATATATTGCCTTGGAGAGGAGTCGAACCCGCGCCAAAAGGGCAGCACTCGTAGAGCGTTACCTCTACACTACACTGCCATGAGGGAAGAGAGCACGAGAATGCGCTAACTGCTCGCGAGTCGGGAGGGGGCAGATCCCTGAGTTGAAGGGTGTTTCAGCAAAAGTGACCTACCTACCTCCACAGGTCGCATTAGCAGGTTTTGAAAACGGATTCTGGGTATACTTTTGATGCTCTTTCGAATGGTATATATCACATATCCCAATTTCAATGTGAGAAGTTGACGTTCCCTTGTAAATAAAGAAAAAAATAGTCCGATGAAAACTCGCCGGAGACAAAATGATCGTTCACTGAATGAAAGAAGTTCATCGGTATGTGTGGCATGCGCTTCGTCGATTCAGGGCATGATGCGTGAAACCAGAGAGGTTTGTCTACATTCGGCAATCGCTGCAAATTCCGACTTGTAATGTTTTAGCAACGATGACATACACACCTCTTTGAGAATATCAACGCTTTCTTGTGGAAGATACTCTGTGTAGCATGAATTGTCAATGCACAGTTTGCTGAGCTTCTTCGAGAGCATTTGGTGGATGATAGAAGGCCAGTCTGCATTTTCAACTCCAAATAGGAACGCGGAATGGTCCTTGAATCCTGTTGCTGGTGATTGAATGATGCAAAGCGATTGGAGAATCGTGGACAGATGGAGAAGGAATTCCACTGAAATAGACATTTTTGCTAGTATTTACTTATTTTTCACCTGGATTAGAGCAGGTTACGTCGCCTACTCTCAACACAATGTCATTAATCTTGAATCGATCGATGGTCTCAAGTAGCTGATCTCTGGAAATGTTTTTATGACATAGATAGAGACCACAGGCTCCGCCCCTTTGGTGTGGACACAGAATCGAGCAAAACCTGCGCAGAGGTCAGACTCTTCGAATTCTTGTTTGTTTTGGACGATTAGGGGTTTGTTGAGTAGCTATTCCTCGCCTTCACAAATGACCAACCCGGCAGTTTGATCGATAAACTTTGAGTAGGTCAAAAATAATAAAACGAGCTCCA
>LS577939.1:8891-27526 GCA_900490775.1 Pristionchus maxplancki | reverse complement strand
TCATTTTAATCGAAGGAGCGCGCGGCGTCGTAGTGATAAATGACACAGAAAATACGTCATAGCAAAAATATGATTAGTTAAAACCCCATACACAATATAAGAAAAATGATGCCCTGAACATGGCGCATCCGCCTATTATCTTTTTGAATTTCACAAACGCCTAGTATTCGAAATCAATTTATCAACTATCGTTATCATAACAGTAGTTGACCCAAATTATTTCGATGATTGCAGAGTCACTTCATGATGCTACAGTAATTTTTTTAAGACATTCTGAATATTCTCTAAAAAGTAATGAATAAAAAGGTATTTTCACGCTTGAAAGAATCAGTAGCGGCATGACCCAAACAATCGAGATATTGAAGAATGAAGCGTGCCAGGATGTTCACCACCATCGAGGACATATTTTCTCAATTTTTCGAAAAATCACTGTGCCAGACCTTGTTCGATTCTTAGGCAACCAGTCTCACATAGAAAAATAAACAAACGTTCAGATTTTTCATACGATCAATACTATCATCAATTCTGTAATTAGTATAACCACGTTGGTGGTAAATGTACTACTGTGTGTTTTGATCAAGCGTGAGATCAAATTCATTAACAATTCGGAGATTCAAAAGTGAAATCAATCTAAAATGGATGAAAATCAATACGAAATTCAGATTCAACGTGGAAAAAGGACTGATAATGACGAGTATTATTTCGTATGCTACCTACATGATCTACTTTATAAACAGTGTATGATAGTTTAAATAAATTTATGGCTGATATATATTTTATGCAGCTAATCTCGAATCATCTGAACGTGCTACTCTGCGGTTACGCACAATGGACGTTTATAGGAATAAAATCGCTGGCCCCTTTCTGGTGAGAAATATCAGATTGCAATGAAATGACCTTTCTGTTCAGGTGTCTTATTATATTCACACCATCAGTTCGGAAGCTTGTGTACACTGGTCGAAAATCAAAGATAGTCACGATCATGCAAGCAAGAACAATGACCGATTGATTTGTCTCCTTTCATGTACATTTTCTTCCCTTACTCGGCATTGTTATTCTTGGCAGACTACGATTTACTTATGTCCATTTGATGAAATAAACTTTCAAATTCGGAGGGTCTAGTTACGGGACCACCAATTCTAAGTAAAGAGACGAACATACATAGTATAAAATGACTAGCTTCGACTTCTGTTACAAAACCAATTAAGAGCAATTTAAAGGTGCAAATTACGGGACCAAAAATTTCTAGAAGCACCAATTTCAAGAAACTTTTCACTGCTTTACTGCCCTTGTTCGCTTAGTATCTGAATGTCTTCTCCGATCGAAGTTTTCGACTATTGCCAGACAATCGGCATTTCATTGCTTCTTATCATCACGATTCCAACTGCTTCCTACGTTTATTCGAAACTTCTTTTCTCTCCAAAATTCTTGGAGAGTTACACCTTCAAACTCATTGTGTTCAATGGCACCGCGGTAAGTTTCAGAAATTAAATTAAAAAAGACAGACAAAAATTCCAGGAGCTTCTCAACATAGTCATGTACCTGTTTGTGTTCCAACTTGCAAGTTTCTCATTCATGCGAGATTTTTATCTGTATGTTCAAAAGCACAATCTCGCAACTCCACTTGGTTTGAATCACTACAATTTAAAGACAACATAAATTAATTAAAGCTGCCACCAATACGCTATTCGGCGCATTGGCCCTTCACTCCTCACTTTTTGTTGCTCTAAATAGAGCCAAAACGATGTTGTTCTTCCACAGAAGTGACGTAAGCAATGAAAAAAGATAATGACTGTATTTTTGTTCAGAGCGACTGTCCATTTTTCATCATTTCAATTACATTGACTATGCTCCTTACTCTCCCTTCACTTCTCAATTACATTTTTACGACAACTGAGTATATCGAAATTGAAATAGGTGGCGAATCGATTCTTATTCCGAATGCTTGCGTTACAAATGACGTAAGAATTTGCAAACGTAAACAATAATAATAATGAACTGTCATTGAGATATTTCGTACTATTCAAATCTACATCAACGCTATAGTTAGTCTTCTAACTTTCTTGGTGAACATACTTCTCTGCATTCTGATATCTCGAGAAAGGAAATTCATCAGCAACTCGGAGAGGCAAAAGTGAAGCAGACTAAAAAAAAAGCAAAAAATGAATCAATTGCAGATTCAAAGTGGAAAAGGCGCTGGTTCTCACGAGTGTTGCGTCGTATGCAACTTATATGGTCTACTTCGTAAACAGTGTTTGAATGTATTACACAATTTCGGGTCTAAGAATTCTTCTTTTAGCAAATCGCGGAGCATTTACATGTGCTATTCTGCGGTTATGCACAGTGGCTATTTCAGGGGATCAAATCGATGACGCCGTTCTGGTGAGTTTTATGTAGTCGTCGAGCAAACGATGAACTTATTTCCAGGTGCCTCATTGTCTTCACACCTTCCGTTCGGAGACTGTTGTACAATGGAGAAAGAACAAAGACAATCACGACCGTTCAAGCGAACACTTTTACCGCTTGATTTGTGTAAATGCGCATCTTAATCATTCAATGAAGATATTTTCAAAAATATAAAACTCTTTCCATTATCAATGTCGAATGATCACAAAAAGACAATTTACAAGTTCATCATGTAACTCATGCAAATTATCAGCACTTTCTAGAGCTGCAAGACCTATTTTCGTCGTAATTGTCGCACCAACATTACTGGCATATCCAACACTTGTCTGTAACTGATGTGGTCGGTCTACCTACGGATTCTACCACCCCTCGAATAGGATTGCATGGTCAGAGTTTGGTTAGACTACGGTAGCGTTGACAAGGGAGGTACAATTTCGGGAACCAACAATTTGTTGGTAAAATTGGAGTCTACAATTTCGAGATAACCTTGACACATTTGTAAGTTGAGTCGAGAAGATGCCTTCGGCGCTCGACGTTTTTGACTACTGTCAAACGGTCGTTATAATAATACTTCTAATCATTACAATTCCCCTCGCGTGGTATGTGTATACGAAACTTCTCTTCTCTCGACCGTTCTCGGAAAGTTACACCTTCAAACTCATCGTGTTTAACGGAACAGCTGTAAGATTCTAATGATTTTAAATCTCTCAGACCAAAATATCTCAGGAACTAATAGGTTCTGTAATGTACCTAATTGTGTTTCAACTAACAACTTTCACGTTCATGCGTGGATTTTACCTTTCCGTTGAGAAGATCAGTGGTCTAACGACGATACTTGGTTTGATTCACTAAAAAAATCGAGTGCAACAACTTTCAGCCACTGTAAACACAGTATTCGGCGCTCTAGCCCTTAACTCATCGCTTTTCGTTGCATTAAATCGGGCTAAAACAATGTTGTTCTTTCGCAGAAGTGACGTAAGCAATGCAAATTTAACAATCATTGAAATTTTACCATTCAGACCGACTTCATACTGTTTCTTGTTTCCATATTTCTATCTCTCTTCCTAACAATTCCAATTGTACTTCACTACTACTACAGCTCGAGCGTTTACGTAGAAATCCCAATCGGAACCGAATTAGTTCTCATTCCGTACAACCAAGTTACAATTCCGGTAAGACTTTGTTATCTTTCAGAAGTCTTTAAATGTTCAAGATCTATCGCACGATCAGTTCTGTCATTAGCTCAGTGGTCAGTGGAGCCACTCTTCTGGTAAATTTGATATTGTGTTTTCTGATCACTCGAGAGAGGAAATTCATAAATTTCTCTGAAAGACAGAGGTGAAAGACTGCAAAGAAGCAACAACACAAAAGTGAATCGCAGATTCAACGTAGAAAGGGGACTTGTAATAACGAGCATAATCTCGTTTGCCACCTACATGCTCTACTTTATCGACAATGTACGTTTCTTTTACGTTTTTCTGAGAAAAAATGTTTTTAGCTAATCTCTGTGCATCTCGATGTGCTCTTCTGTGGTTATGCTAAATGGATGTTCATTGGAATTAAATCGATGGCTTCTTTCTGGTTAGTTTGGGTTCTCATCGGAAAATTTAAGGCAATTTCAGGTGCCTCATTCTGTTCACGCCTTCTGTTCAGAAATTGATTTACATCGGAGGAAAGTCGGAGACGGTCACTACCATTCAAGCAAATACAACGACTGAATGATAATTTTTATTGTTTCGTCCCACATCCGCTGAATTGTACAAAAATCTAGCATTACAAATCGGAAATCTGGTGAAAAACAAGAAGCTGGAAAGCTAAAACTGTCAATTTGCGTGTCCAAAATTGTGTACTCACCCAACAATCATGAGCATCAACACTGTGCCTCGAAGTTACCTCGAGTTTTGCTCCCTAGTACGTCACTTTTTCAGACTACATAGGAGCCTGATGCCTAAAACATTGATAGATTCAAAGATAGAAAGCTCGTTTTGATCATGCATTATAATTATAAATCATGAGGCTGTCTTGTGCTCTTAGTCAGATGGCATTGATAAGCTATTGTCAAAATAAGCAATTCCAATTTACGCTTAATCTAATCAATTTCCATTTAGTATAAATTTCATTACTATTTGTCTTCACTTTCCATTCCCTTCCTCTTCTCATTCTCGTCTCTCGCTCCTCTGAGGGGTGGTTCGTCTCGGTAATGCGGTCAGTTTTCGTTCGTTTGTTAGTTATTACAACGACCTTTCTACATTTGCTGATCGCTGTGGCTCACTGTGGCTATTCTGTAATCGATTGATACCGTACTCCAGGCCCATCTTCGTCTCTGATCGGGCCTCCAAGCAGCTGCCGACCGTTCATCGGGCCAAGAAGAATACGGAGAGAAGAACCAAGAGGAAACGAACTCGAAAAGACACGGTGAGTTTGATCTTTGATCTTTCATACAGCCCTCTCTCCTCACTTCATTCCCGGTCTTTGATCGACAACTGTGATTTGATCTTTGATCTTCCACTCACGCTCTTATTTTGGTATTTTGCTTAATTCATGGTAATTCTGCTGCATCATTTGCTAGCGGAATAGTAGCCCTTCCGCTTGTTTGATAGTGTACGTTCGTCTTATAAATTGATCTTTGATCTCTTAGATGTCTCTCGCTCGATTCAAGGTCGTCTTCGATCGACGTCTTCCCGATACACTCAGGTGAGATACTAATGAGTGAGAAATCGCGCAGAGAGCCGCAGACTACTAATTTATAAAATAATCATTAATTTATGCCCTATAGATACTGTGAGAAGGGAATGGCTTGGATGAAGGAGAGTGACCCCTTCCGGTCTCGCGCGTGGGAATTCTTTGTTATTGTGGTTCTCGGTTGAAAGAAGACGGTTGCAACCTTGACGGGTTCCGACAATGATTCCGAGAATAAAAGGAATCAAAGGAAATCATTGAGGAATCAAAACACCAACCCTAGGACGGAGCCTTGATCACTGTCCGGCAATGCGAAGGAGTGGTATTATTTGCAGAGTGTCGCTGGCGACTCGCGCAATGTCGAGACTCAAGCAGCATGGACGAGCGATGAATGACATAGTGAGCACTGATAACTAGAGTTGAACTCGTGAATATCTCGAACATGATAAGAACAGTTGTTTCCTGTTATTTTTGATTAGTTATTGTTCCTTCTAACAAAATAATGCAACAAAATGAACGGCTACCATTTTCAGGCCGTCAGCAACATCGTCACGTCGATTCTGATGTTGCTGCGCAGGGAGGCGAATGCGGAGTGAGTGACGACGATCACGACGATCTAGAGTATTCATTCAATGAGCATTAATTGCCTGCGGTTTACACCGTCAAAATAGGGTAAATGCGTAGAGAGAAAAACGACGATTTCCAGTATCCGCTGCTCCTTCCTCCGCTTCGTGAACGAAGATGACATCCTCTGTCACCTGTTCGACGACGTCATGTCTACAAGGTCGCTACTCGCCATCGTCGAGCAGGTACGAACGTGCTCATTCTCAGTGCCCATTCCATTCGCGTTTCGTTGACAAAATCGTTCAGGACCTCACGCCTCGCGAGCACGACGCGGCGCTCGCGCTGCTGCACGCCATTCTCTGCGAATGGGACGATTTGGGGATTGACTATCCGGACGTGAGCAATTTCTCGGACACTATTCCCCGGTCTCAGGTGCCACATGGTGCATTTGCAGCTCTGCTACCGCGTCGTCGCTACTTGCGTCGCCTCCCGTGAGCGACACCTCACCAATGGAGATTGGACGGGTTAGTGCAGGAGATGAGTGGTCAAAGATCTTCGTCTTTCAGATCCATCTCTTCTTGCCGTCATCAAGGTCATCAGTTGCGTCACGGTGACCTGGCAAACGGTAGTGTTGCTACAGCGTTGTACTCTGAAAGACGCGCGATTGATCTCTGATCTCTCATATCTGACATTAATGAGAGGGGATGCAAGCAGGCAGACATCGATAGGAAATAGCTTAGCATTGCTTGCAGCCGCGCCGCGTCATCGACTACATCAACGACGGCCCCTTCATCCTGCCGCTCGTCGCCGACCTCATCAGCACGAAAGAGGCAGAAGAGTTCGTTGGCGGCCGCCGACCTTTGATCTTTGATCTCTGACCTCCGATCTGCAGAGCCTGCTCTGACATCTTCACGGGAATCCTCTCGACGGCGCGGCCCGCGCAACTCGTCACGCTCTGCGTACGCTGGTTCCCGCTCGTGAAGCTGTTGCTGGTGAGTCGGTGACCATCGTCCCTGGAATCTCACCTAGTTGCTCACCCTTGGTTGATGGTAGAGTTCGAAATACGGGCAAACCTCTCTTCATTTTGCACACTATCTCGCCTCCCTGGCCGGTGAGAGAGCGCGCGGAATGAAGAGACGATTGCCGTATTTCGAACTCTAGTTGCTAGTGAGTGAAACAAAAGATATGAAATACTACTCATCGCAGGGCACGATGAGCACTTGGAACTGGTATTGGAGCATTGATAACGAGCAAATCGCCGGAATCGTCGCTTCCGTGAGTTTACAGACTCGAGATCAAAGATAAAAGATCAAAAATCGTACGAATTTCATCTAATTCATAGACGCCGTACCTTCTGCGCCGAGTCACGGCGGCTGTACAGGCGGAACTTACTAAGAAGGAGCGATATCGGGAGGCGGGTGAGTTGGAAATGCACAATTTCATCATTAATTTATCGTTACGATTTTTCGATAAAAGCGATAAGAGTTGCAGGCTGCAGCCTCGGATTCTTTCTGCTCCAATACAACCGCAGCAACGACCGCGAAATGCAGACGCTACTGGGCATGGGTGAGCACTAGCCCGATCTCTTCGCTCCGCGCGCTCTCTCGCCGGTCTGAGAGACGAGAGAGAGAGGGCGCATGTACTGAGCCTATTCAATTGAGGTCTGCTCAAAATCGCCCACCACTACGCCCGCAATACCAGCAACGACGACGTCGTGACCCCCATCTTCGCCGGGTTAGCGCTTGTTTTTGTTGTTGTTTACCTTGTTTTTGTTGTTGTTTACCTGTTTCGTAAACGTGATCAACCTATAAACGCCTGCACTTTGAGGGTGCTCGAGAAGTATCCGGCTTGGAAAGCAAAGTTCAAGGAGTGGACGAAGGGAGGAGTCGCTGGGAGTCGGACGGCGGCACTCGGACGGAGTCTACCGGACAAGTGAGTGTCGTCGCATTTCTGTTTCTCTGGAATGCTGTCAATGCAAACCTGCCGCAATGTCATCCCAGTCCGATCGATTGATTCCATTGGAATAACAAATAGGTTGTTATAATGCTTCCGAACGTTGTTTCAGGGTGGCTCGAGAAGGCGTTTGGTACGTGTTCGAGAGTGACGGAGAGGAGGACGACTGAGTGCAGAGAGGAAAGCCGAAACGACTCGTTCAAGAACATAACTCGAATAACTACAACATTGATAAATCGCTATCAGAAAAAGATATCGACAAAATAACATTAATCGGTTGCATACAACCTCTAAATTCAATTATCTGTTTTTCTTGAAGTAGCACGTATGCAACTGAATGGATATTTGTGTCTGAGCAATTTTCTTAGTGACTAGTGAACGGAATTAAAGGTGATTTATGATAAGCACTAGCACGTTTTCGATAATCGTTCTCAGACTAAAAAAAATTTGGCTGGTGTTGCCGTGCAATTCCGTGCAATTCTTGAAACAAAACTTTCCTTTGTAGCTCCAAAAATTTTCAAGCTGACTCAGACTGCAAGCAAACAAAAGAGTTAGAAGCCCGATGCGGGGCTCGAACCCGCGACAGCCAGATTAAGAGTCTGGTGCTCTACCGACTGAGCTAACCGGGCTAACGATTTCCTTTCTTGAAGAATCATACAAGATGTTTCTCGCATTGAGTATTCCCCCCCCCCTCTCACTTGTCAGTCAGAATTGAGATACCAAGACACAGCGTGTCAGAGGGGGTAGATAATTCAATTATCGCGTCCGAGACCAATGCGTGTCGCTGTATCATTCTCGCCCATCTCGAGCGAGTGGGGCGGTTGGAAATGGGGGAATGAGAGGCCACTCGAACATTTTGATACAAATTGGTTAGATTTCTTTCAATGTTTCGGTGAAACATATTCGTCTTGCACCAGGACAATCTTGCAAAACTTATTCACTTTGGTGTTACCGTTTCCGGAAACTGACAATTGGAAACCCCCACACCATTATTATTCACGGATGCCTAAGAAGATTCTAGAGCGATTTGTTTGATTAGATTTTCAACGATACATTTTTTTTTCGAGAAAACTTCGAATAAAGGAGAAAAATGTGGTTTTCTCGAGATTTTTTTAATGCATCGATGAAAATCTAATCAAACAGATTGGTAGAGGATCTTCTTAGGTATCCGTGAATAATAATGGTGTGGGGGTTTCCAATTACGAGCTTCCGGAAACGGTGACATCAAAATATCGTACTTAAAAATTATATTAAAAAGTTCAATATAAACTGATCGATTCAGAAATGAGTGAGAGGAACCTTTGGCCATAGATGAATAATTCTATCTTTTTAGATTTTCATTATCATCTCTTATCAGTAAGTTATGGGATATGCTTCACAGGTTTTATAAAATCATTGTGTTCGAGTAACCATGAAAAGGGGTCGAACGCGGAGAACAAAGGAGATCTCCCTCTCTGACACGCTGTGCAAGAACATTGCTCCAATGATTCCATGTTTACTTCACATCTCAGCGCGATTAGGGCCTCCGAGTCCCTAATTTCACTCACATGTCTCACTGATACTTGTTTACCACACGAAATCAGCGGACCAACCAAGAGTTTCTCAACTTCAAATCTCTCCTTTTCACGCTATTCCTCCCCTTGTTTGAACGAAAAAGATCACTGACACTTGAGAGAGAAGGCGAGAGTAAGTCCCGCCAAACTCGCTGCGTTGCCCTTGGTTTCCGTTGTTTTGCGCCCTCCGCGCTCATTTCCACTTCTCCCTTCCCCCCTCTCTGTGACTCATTACTTTTCGGGGCAACATCGGGTTTGAAATGGGAAAATATCGTGACTCATGCCTTTCCGGAACAGCGTTTCTGATTGCACTCCTCATTCAATGCTTCGCATTTCTTGGTCTCATTTTCCATTCGAAACGATTCGAAGAAATCGTACAATTCTAATCATAGCCTAGCCGAAGTTTGAGTGCGCGCAACCTCATTAGTGCCTCTTCTTCAGCTGTCATTAAAACACTCTCGGCCGTCTCAAAAACATGAAATCGCACCCACTCCACTGAGGTTTAATGGTCTCAGTCTCTTCATTTCCATACTCTCTCATCAGATAGGCAGAGTAAGAGCAAGAGTCAATAGTGCAATTCAGCTGTCATTAGATTCGGTGTCCCTAGCAAAAACCTCGCCGAACTAGGTTGCGCCCTAACTAGGTTCTTGAGACGGATACACTTGCTTTCTCCAGTATAGGAGCCCGTTCGCCTAAGAATCGAACAAGGGTCGGCACATCCAGAAAAGATCGATTCACTGAAACTGTGCTCTAATAAGTTCTCAAGGGTGCTGATAACGATGGGCACACTCATTTTCCATATTGAGCCTCCGTTAGCTCCAGACGACGTCACGTCGAAAACGGATTTTGTGGAATTCCTCCTTCCACGAGGTCGCTAAAATTAAGAGAAAATGTTTCCCTGGGCAGAATTTGATGCTGATCACGCCTGTCTAGTTTATTTTTAAAAATGAAACTTTTCGCACAGTCGGTTGTAAGAGGAGCGACCTACCTAGATCGGACCGGTATGAGGAGAGGATTCCAAATATATAATATGAGCCAATAAAAAGATGAAGTTTTTGAATGATCCTCAAGAAAGTGAACTGGAATGTCAGTGAAATGGTCGTTCCTCCCTTGTTTACTCTCTCGCCTCTCCTCTTTTTCTCTGTGCTCTCTCGATTTCGCATGCTCTCTCGCTCGTTTCCAGGGGGGAGGGAGGGATGAGGGGAGAGTGCGCAAGTTTTACTAACATTCCAGTTCCTTTCTTGAGGATCATTCAAAAACTTCATCTTTTTATTTGCTCATATTATATATTTGGAATCCTCTCCTCATGCCGGTCCGATCTAGGTAGGTCGCTCCTCTTACAACCGACTGTGCGAAAAATTTCATTTTTAAAAATAATTAAAATAATTCATGAAAAATAAACTCGACAGGCGTGATCAGCATCAAATTCTGCCCAGGGAAACATTTTTTCTTAATTTTAGCGACCTCGTGGAAGGAGGAATTCCACAAAATCCGTTTTCGACGTGACGTCATCTGGAGCCAACGGAGGCTCAATATGAAAAATGAGTGTGCTCATCGTCATCAGCATCCTCGAAAACGCAAGAATACAGATTTTCAGAAAATTGACCATTTTTCATTGTGCCAGATCCGGCAGGATTTGTCCTATTCTTACGCGAACGGGGTCATAGTAGATGTTCTGCACACCCTCAAATCTTAACGAACCTCTTCATTTTCCCTATTCTATCGAATCAGTTGCTCAGTTTGCAAAAATTCAGGTCTGATCTATGAATTTAGGCGCTTTTCCCAGCGTCGAGTTGCCATGGAGCAGAGGCGAAACTTGTCCCTCCGCAACCTCTCATTACTCTTCCCTTCTCTCCTCCTCTTTCCCAATCGTACATCTTATCTGTTTCTACTACTCCTTTCTCACAGTAGAAGTAGACTTTCTCAATGCCGTCGTGAAATTCGAAACTAGTACTCCATCGGTTGTTGAAACCTCGGGTTTTCCCACAGTCGGCACAAACAAGCTCTAGTTGATCACAGAGACGAGATAGTGTTCAAATCGGAGAGAATGTCCTCATCCCTGGCTGTTCTCCCCGTTGACCCCGCAAAGCACGTCGAGTGTTTGCTTTTCAACTCAAACGCCGCGCTTCCTACCCGCAATTTCCCGCCATTGAAAAGCCATTGAATCTGAGAAGGTGATGGTTTCTCACGTTTTTCTTCTTCTCAAAGACCATTTATCGTATTTTTCCCGTTCTCAATCACATAAAATCATGAGAAATTACTATTTTGGTACCAATTCTGAACTTCTTGTGATGTTTTCGCATAATTTTCTGCCTTTTGCAACCGCAAGTCGCCTAGCATATTTCAAGTGGGCAAATGCGCCGAAAACTCCGCGCTCTCGAGTGCCTAATTGTAATTATGATCATTGACCTTGGCTATGAAGAGTAGAAATGGCTCGGTAAGAAATGCCTCTCTTCATTTCTCATGCTCTCTCGGCTGTCTGACTGGTGAGAGAGCACGCGGAATGAAGAGATCAATTATTGCGAAGGCATCTCAAGTGAAGAGTGAGTGTGTAGGAGTGATGACAAGGATAATCCTCTTTTCGAGCAATCGCAAGACTCCAACAATAGTGTGGCCCCGGGTGCGACTGCCGGTTTGTGCATTTTGCGATCTCTAATGAAATCAATCTTGTGCAAACTCTTTCTGTCAGAGATCGTTTCCACTTTCCCCGCCAAAGGACACCTTAGAATCAGCGTTTTCTCCTTTCAGCTGGGAACTAATCACAGGAAGAAAGCGGAAAATGACTCAGCCCTTCTATTAGTCACCTCCCGGAGCACTCTCATACCACCTCCCTTTTCCTCTATTCCAACTTGAGCGTAGACGCGCTTCGACTTGCAAAGCCTCCTTCTCAAACATCCATTCTCTCTCGCATCTAAGCTGATAAAGAGAGAAGAAAGGCGCGATGGTATTGATAGCGGGCTTCCCATTCCCACCCCGAGTTCGCACGCTTTTTATTACCTTTGCGTATTTTATTCAGTCTGCTACTGCGTTAGCTTATCCAATCGTTTCATCCCATATCGATAGTAGCATCCGCAAATCCGCCCGTCTTTGGCCCAAAGCGTCACCTGATAACGCGTTTTTCTCACTGTTTCATCGCGATTTATCGTCCAACTACTGCTCGATGAGACAGTTCGCAGTGGAAATGACGATCTCGTACTCTACTGGATTCTTCCACCTAATATTCCGGTGGTACGGATCGATATGGAGGTGAGTTGGTGCTCTGTGATGTTGGGTTGTTGTGATTCATAGAGAAAGGAAGTCTGAAAAGAATCAGGATGATATCGACTTTATAGCAAGTCGATAGGATTCAGGATTCGATAGGATCCAATCGGAAGGATTCAGAGAGCGTAGATCGGAGAATATCTCGTCGATAATTCAAATTTGGGTACCACTTAGATCGATCTACAAGGAGCTCACTGTCTACCTCGTGCTCTTCTTCTCCATTCGACTGTTCTACACACTGGTGATACCGATGATCGACGAGAATGAGGAGTGGAGGTTGAAGTGAGTAATTATTAACATTTTGAGTCCCTTATCAAAACAATATCAATATGAGCGCACGGAGCTGATATTATTTCGTCGATGAAACCTATTATCTCATCGTTAGAGACCAGAGACGACAATTTCTAGAGCTCGTTTCGAGGCGATCTGTCGTCAGTTCAACGAGTACACCAAGCTGATTCCTCTGACGTTCCTGCTCGGCTTCTACGTGAGCAACGTCGTGTCGAGGTGTGTTTTTACTTTATTTATTATTTATTTTATTTTCGGATCCGAAATGGAGAGCTGTTTGTGTGCCCTAGATGTACCTTACATTTCTTTCACACTCGTTAGAAGTCTAGACGGAGATCTCTTTTTCGAGAACATGCTTCTGAGTCATGCAATGCGCCCAAACATGCGTCCAGCTGAATTCTCATCATTGTCAAGCAGAGTGTAGTAAGAAATAGGGTGAAGAGAAGAGTAAAAATTGCAAATAAATGAGATCAGCTCGTGAGCTTACACGTTTACCTGATACAGGTCAATCTTGATAAGTTGATCTCACAATCAGATGGTGGCGTCAATTCGAGTGTCTCACCTGGCCGGAGGATCTCCTCTCCCTCCTGTGCATCTGCGTCAAGGGCAGCGATGATCGATCTCTGCAGGCTTGTTTTTGTTGTTTTATTTGTTTTGTTTTTTGTTATTATTGTTTTTTATCGGCAGCTGATTGCAAGAGAACTCAACGAATGTGACTGCGAGCACACTGCGAAAGCGCTTTTTTCTTAAATTTTGAATTAGTTCAATTATGTTTCACGAATGCAATAAGTCTAGCTTGACTTTTTTATGGCCAATATTGCCAGGTTTTATTTTTTGCAAAAAAATCATTTGTAATCACATCAATGTATCATCGCACGCAGTTTATTTTTATTTTGACAGAGATCTTGCTGAGGTTTGAGTGGTATTGATAGAAGTATTGATGTTGTCGACATTCCTAGAAAATCGATAAGTAATTTCAACATAAAAATTCAGGTGCGTCATCGCATCGCGCGCTACCTCAACGTCACCTACGCACTGGCTTGGTAAGTTACTCTCTGATCTTTGATCTTTACCGTCGAAACTTGATATCCTGCTTCGATAATCCATTCCCTAGGGCTGGACTATACGGGGTACCGAAATTAGTTGATCTTTGATCTTTGATCTTTGATCTTGAGGCGCGACATCTCGGACAAGATCCGCTCCATCTTCCCGTCGATCAGAGACATCGAGAAGGCGGGCCTGCTGACGAGGACTGAGTATGAGATGTTGATGGAGTTGAATGTATGACTTCTTTTCTCTCATTTTCGGCATATACTTGATAGAAAAGCCCATTAGTGGGGAATTAATGGTTTTGTCAGATTTGATTAATTGCGTCCCAGTGCTATTTCGATGTCCATAGTAGGCAATAGTAAAAGTTTAGTACGCCATAAACCTTTCGAAGATCACCGATCAATATTCAATTCCAGTCGAAGGAGGAGTGCCCGTACACGAGGTGGATGACGCCACTGCACTGGGTGCAGCAGATCATGGCCGAGGAGGTAATTGTTTCAATTTATCCTTTCTTTTGTTTTTTGATGCGATTATTTGAATTGCATGCAGCACGAAAATGTATTTTTTTTACATTTACGAGCATTTGCATAAGAGCCCGTTCGTGTAAGAATCGGACAAATCACGAGTCATCTGGCACAGTCAAAAAAGGTCGATTCTCTGAAACTCCGGGTTTTGGGGTTCTCGGGGATGCTGATGACGATAGGCATATTCATTTTGCATGTTGGGCCTCCGTTGGCTTCAGACGGCGTCACGCGAAAACCGTTTTAATTTTATTTCGACTTACCCTATTTCACTAGAAATTCAAGAAAATGGCCCTATGGCCAGAATTTGACGGCGGTCACGCCTGTATTTTTTTTTTTATTAAAATCAAAAATAAATTAATTAGAAAATGTATCTTTTAAATAGCTCATTTGTGCTAAGAGAGACCCACATAGAACGGTCCGGCGTGAAAAAAGGATAAACATTTAATTTTTTAAATTTTTTTTAGGACCCAGTTTTTGAACGGGCCACAAAAAAGTGATCTGAAATGCCTATCGATCTGTGTTTTCGCCCTTCCGTGACTCCGCCTTCCTTTGATCTACCCCTTCCTCGGCCTTCCTCTCTCCTCTGACTGTCTGCGTCTCTCGATCGCACACACACTCTCTTCCTAGACAGGGGTAGATCATTGGGAAGGGAATGCCGGCGGCGTCTCAGGGTGGAGAAAATGCAGATCGATAGGCATTTCAGATCACTTTTTTGTGGCCCGTTCAAAAACTGTGTCCTAAAATTAAAAAAAAAATATGTTTATCCTTTTTTTCACGCCGGACCGTTCTATGTGGGTCTCTCTTAGTACAAATGAGCTATTAAAAAGATACATTTTCTAATTAATTTATTTTTGATTTTAATAAAAAATAAAAAATACAGGCGTGATCGCCGTCAAATTCTGGCCAGAGGGCCATTTTCTTGAATTTCTAGTGAAATCGGGTAAGTCGAAATAAAATTAAAACGGTTTTCGACGTGACGCCGTCTGAAGCCAGCGGAGGCCCAACATGCAAAATGAATATGCCTATCGTCATCAGCATCCCCCTAGAACACCAAAAACCGGTGTTTCAGAGAATCGACCTTTTTGGGCTGTGCCAACGATTGTCCGATTCTTACACGAACGGGCTCATAATGTACAGTAGCGCCGGAAAGTATTCGCCCACTTTGTTTTTTCGTTGTAACTTTTTAACCAGGATAGGTATTGGGCTAATTTTTGGAGTGAAGATAGCTAATCTATCTGGGAATACAACCGTGATATAGCGGTGTTACGAAAATTTCTGGTTATTGCGTAGTGATGACGCAATCAAACAGCACTTTTTCGAAAAATCGTATAAATTAGGAGCGTGTTTTGTTGCTCACAAAAACTCCTGAACTTAAAGGTCTTAGTATGGTCAACTCCGAAAAAAATTTTCAAGTTGCTGCGATTTTTTTCCGCAGCTGCAGCCCTGCTGCAATTTATGGGCTGCAACCTCGTATCTCAGCTCTCAGGCGTGCTAGAGACTCGTGCAAAGCGTCAAAATGATCCTTACGGTGACCCCAACAGACCCTGAAAGTTTGGTGTTGATCGGTGGACATTTAATTTTTTGGTGTAAAATAATCACTTTTTCCCATGGGTCGTCTTTGGAGGTGTACCATTCCAAGAGAGATTTTTAAAAAAATCTATTTCCTGTGCAGGGAGGACCCAAAACCATCCTAGAATTGATTCCCAACTTTTGGTAATTTTGCTTTATCTGTCCGGTCTGCAAGAATCGCTTTCCGGAGACGCGCACTTTGCCCAACCGCTAAGCCCCGCCCCCTACCCTCATTAGTGGATGTTCTCAAAATTTGGATCAAAAAAAAAAAATTTGTGCTTAAAAAATGTCCCAAAGTGTAATTTTTATGTAGATCCCAAATATCGACTTTAGGAATCCGTATCTCTAACCCCATTCAACGGAGGAAGGTAGTGAGAGTGAGGGTAGGGGGCGGGGCTTAGCGGTTGCGCAACGTGCGCGTCTCCGGAAAGCGATTCTTGCAGACCGGACAGATCACGCAAAACTACCAAAAGTTGGGAATCAATTCTAGGATAGTTTTGGGTCCTCCCTGCACAGGAAATAGATTTTGAAAAAAATCTCTCTTGGAATGGTACACCTCCAAAGACGACCCATGGGAAAAAGTGATTATTTTACACCAAAAAAATAAATGTCCACCGATTAACACCAAACTTTCAGGGTCTTTTGGGGTCACCGTAAGGATCATTTTGACGCTTTGCACGAGTCTCTAGCACGTCTGAGAGCTGAGATACGAGTTTGCAGCCCATACATTGCAGCAGGGCTGCAGCTGCAGAAAAAAATCGCAGCAACTTGAAAAAGGTTTTCAGAGTTGACCATACTAAGGTCTTTAAGTTCAGGAGTTTTTGTGAGCAACAAAACACGCTCCTAATTTATACGATTTTTCGAAAAAGTGCTGTTTGATTGCGTCATCACTACGCAATAACCAGAAATTTTCGTAACACCGCAATATCACGGTTGTATTCCCAGATAGATTATCTATCTTCACTCCGAAAATTAGCCCAATACCTATCCTCTTTAAAAAGTTAAAACGAAAAAAACAAGTGGGCGAATACTTTCCGGCGCTACTGTAGATGGAATTCGTAGGCACAGATAAGTTTCACACGGACTATACATTCCACAGATTTCTGCTTGAGCGATTTCATTGCGGTACTTCTTCTAAAAATTCAACAATAGCGAACAGGCACCCATTTGAATCTCAAGCTGTCTTGTTCCTAATTCTGCTTCAGAAAAGTTTTGCGCACATCTCAGGTGGCAAAGAACGACATGCCCGTCACGTATCTCACCAATTTCATCAGCGAGCTCAAGAACTTCCGCACCTCGTTCAGGTTCGCATTGGATTCCACGACTCTTGTCTAGCTCTTGTCTAGTTTTCAGTGGTTCCTTCAAATATGAAAGATGCAGAATCGGAACAAATTGCATGCAGAAATAGTGGAATGAGTGTGTGAAATCGATAATTGGAGGTGAAAAATCATAAAACATCAATTCAGACGCCTCTTCTGCCACGACTGGGTGTGCGTGCCGCTCGTGTACACGCAGGTGAGTTACGGTAGTGTAGATACGGTGGTCTTGTGTAACTCCAGTATACGATGGGTGATTGAATCATTCAACCTGCCCGCAAGTATGCGTACGTTGGAACCAGTCAGGATACGGTAGCCAGGATGCTGTAGTTATCACTGGGTGCTTGAGATTGGCTACTGTAGGTCAATCTAGCGTTAGTAGATTGATGCATGGTGGAGTAGTGGAGTAATTATAACAAAAAGAACAACACAATGCAACAATAGAAAACAACTACAACAAAAACATCGAACCATAAAAAATAATCAATTTCAGGTCGCCGCCATCGCCACGTACGGCTTCTTCTTCTTCGCACTGTTCGGACGGCAGAATATTAATGAGAGTGAGTTATTATTGTTATTCAAAATAATGTGAATTTCGATTTCTTCAGACGGGCACTGAAACAAATGTGTTTCACGGGAACTGCTTATTTCGAACGAGCAATGTACTGTGATTACTGCTCGATTTTCTATGTTCTTTAAAATTATTATTTATTATTTACATTTCTCAGACGACGTCGACACGATCTTCCCCATCTTCACCGTCGTGCAATTCCTCTTCTTCGTCGGGTGGTACAAGGTGAGCATTGAGCCGGCCTTCGTATTGCTTGCTGGTCAAGCGACACATCGGCATTGACGACTGGGCGACTGGCTGACTGTGGCAATGGAACTTCAAAAACATTTGAAAAAAATTCCGAAATTCGCGAAAATATTTTGTTTGTTGTTCGGATATTGAGACAAAAATAATGACCAGTAAGCAAAAACAGCAAAAGAACGTAGGGGGCACCCGGAGTTGAACCGGGGACCTCTCGATCTGCAGTCGAATGCTCTGCCACTGAGCTATACCCCCGATAGGGAGAGCGGATTGGAAGAGCGCTATCCTCCCTCTCTCCCCGTTAGAGAAAACGAGAAAAGTGGCTAACACGAAACAGAACACAAAGGCTGCTCGGAAATATTATCGCAATACGGTGGTTGCAAATAAAGGTCGATACTCGGAATCTCTTACCAGTTGACAGTTAACTTCGTTAACGAATGATGGGATAGGTTTCACCGTAGGGTTTGTGAAATCAAGCCAAACCGACATTCGGAATTCCGACAGGGAATCGAGAGGATTTGGCTCGGTCGGAATCGGAATTCGGTCGGTCGGCTTGCTTTCGAGAGTCAACTGTCGGAACGGGAGTCGGATCTCGGATGGCTCGATTCCGACTTGTTCCGACTGTTCCGACTTTGTTCCGACTCTCCTCGGACTCGGGGAA
>LS570398.1:224130-267896 GCA_900490775.1 Pristionchus maxplancki | reverse complement strand
AATGTGTTCGTTTATCGATTTGGACACTTGATTCATATTGGAGGCCTCATGGGAAATATCGATTTTATCGATTTTTCCCGTTTTCACACCCATCCCATACCATCACTCGACTTCGGAGATGGCTCAAAATCATTTTAATTTGAAGTATCAGATGTCCAGAGATGCCTACAAGTGTTGGTGGCCTGATTTGGATCCAAAAAGGAAATCTAGAATAGCTGCAACATGCCACGGGACGCAATGTCACTCAATTGACTTCGGAATTGCACCCAACCCAATTCAGGTTCTAGGTCTCAGAATCGCTTAGGTTCAAGCGTCAGCACTAACTAGGATGTATTTAGAGAAAAACTGCCAATTTGGAAGTCCATTGGATCACTTAGCGATGAGTTGATTTTTTCACCTTCTCAATCCAGGATCTCGGTTTGAACAGACGGCCGACATCGAAATTTCTGAAATGCTTCCTATTGGTCCCCGATCGATCCAGTAGGTAGCTAGTGGTCATAGAAAGTGTATGAATGTGTTCGTTTATCGATTTGGACACTTGATTCATATTGGAGGCCTCATGGGAAATATCGATTTTATCGATTTTTCCCGTTTTCACACTCATCCCATTCAATCACCCGACTTCGGAGATGGCTCAAAATCATTTTAATTTGAAGTATCAGATGTCCAGAGATGCCTACAAGTGTTGGTGGCCTGATTTGGATCCAAAATGGAAATCTAGAATAGCTGCAACTTGCCACGGCACGCAATGTCACTCAATTGACTTCGGAATTGCACCCAACCCAATTCAAGTTCTAGGTCTCAGAATCGCTGAGGTTAAAGTGTCAGCACTAACTAGGATGTATTTAGAGAAAAACTGCCAATTTGGAAGTCCATTGGATCACTTAGCGATGAGTTGATTTTTTCACCTTCTCAATCCAGGATCTCGGTTTGAACAGATTTGGACACTTGATTCATATTGGAGGCCTCATGGGAAATATCGGGGATGGAGGATATGGAATCACTCGATATCCGGGACAGTGCAGAAGTGTCAATATTAGTGATGACAATTCGGCACGCGCCTCTCTCGCTTAGAATGATCTCTCGCCTGTCAGAGAGGCGAGAGAGTACGCAAAATGAGGAGAGACAAGTGCCGATTTGTCAACACTAGTCAATATTGCTCACCTGTGAGGGATAAGAGGCTAACGGCGGTAGATTTTGAACGTTAGACATTTAAAGAAAGTAGCGAGTTGAGATCGAGAGAGAGCGAGTGATCCAAAACTCTCTTTTAAATTTTCATCGAACTATTCAATTCACAGTCAGAGGCAATTAGAGAAAGAAGTGACTAAGAACTCGTGAAACTATGTCAGTAGAAGGATTTCGAAGTTGATTTATCAAAAATATTATCACTCGATGAATTTGGAGGATGCGTAACTCGAGACTAGACATTTGGGTGATCGGGCTTTTCGAGGGGCGGATACATTGAGGGAGCTGTTGGTTCCGTCGAGTACGCTGGGAATGGAACCGGCGAGGTGCTTGGGAAGACTCTGATGTTTTTGTATCTATAATTTGAATTGAAATTCGCGAAAAAACTCACTTCGATTGACCGGAAGACAGAGTCATTGCTAGGTTGTTACTCGCTTCATCTCCGTACTTGACCCAAGAGAGAATTGTGCAAGTCTTGGAGAGGAGGTAACCTGCAATCAATTAACACTCTCACTTTCGCATGCTCTCTCGCTGCTCTGACCGACGAGAGAACATTGCTAAGTGAGAGAGTCGAACGAATACCTGTCAGCACGATCGCAATGAAGACGTGGGAATGGTAGATGACGAGAAGAGAGGGCCATCCGTCTTGTTTACCATAAATCCAGACTGCGAATATGAGGTTTGAGAGGCCGAGGAGATGAATAACCTGAAGGAGCAATAGTGGATTTTAGAATAGGAATGGCTTCTTAGGAAATCGTCTCTTCATTTCGCGCGCTCTCTCACCCAGTCAGAGATGCTAGAGAGTGTGCAGAATGAAGAGAGCCAGATTCTTACCAGCACGATAACAAAACAGATGAATGCGACACAACTCCTCTTTACAATTGCAACTATGGCTAAGAAGGTATCCAACGCGGAGATAATAACATTTAAAGAGAGTGGCATCTAAAATATAGCATTTATTTATTTTCTTGAGTGTCGAGTTGAGATGGCTTGGCAAGAAATGACTCTCTTCATTCTGCACGCTCCGTCGCATCTCTGACCGGTGAGAGAGTACGGGAAATGAAGAGACGATTTCTTGCGAAGACATCCCTAGTGTCGAGCACTTACCAACCACAATTGTAGAAAGTCGTCCCACTTATCGATCGCGGAGTAAATCACGACTCCAATGGACAGAATCAATTGGAAGCAGAAAACGAAGAGGATGTTATGGTGAACCTTTAAAAACGGGATTTAAAAAATAATCATAAAACAACTCGCCTTGGAAATTGAAGAGAAACCCCCCTTCATTGCGCCTGCCAAGAAGGAACAATAGTTGATTGATCAATTTCCCTTCCTCCTTTTCTCTCAATCAATCCTTGGTCAAAACATAGAATGGAATGATTGAAGATGAGTCAATTGAAAAAAGATGGAATGATGTGGGGAGCCTAGACGGTGCAGAGAAATGTTTATTCACAAGTTATATTTTGGCATTTCATTTTTCATTTCTAGGGTAGGGTTCAGAGAGCTCGGTTCTGTCGAATAGACTGAGTATGGGGGCGGGTCGGAGTGGAATCTGAAATTATGAAATTCGCTAATGATTATTAATCAAGACTTTTTTTTACTTTGATTGGCATGGAGATACGGGCATTTCTACATTGTCCACAGCCGATCTTTCTCCTTCCTTGATCCACGTTCGAATAGCACAGGTCTTGAAGAAGAGGCAACCTGTAGGAAATCGATCTGGCTCTATGCTCTCTCGCTTCTTTGACGCTCAAATTAAACGATTTACAGTCGAAATCGACTACGCTCGACGGTGAGGCCGTCGGTTACTCCTGCCCACCTATCAGCGGAGTCGTAATGACTGCATGCAGGAGAGGACACACGAAAGTCCAGTCGAAACCGTATTCTTGCATCCACATCCTGCACTAACTAGCACTAACTAGGACAATGAAAACGAAGAACGGGAGGAGTCCGAGGGCGTGAACGGCCTATATTTATTTGTTATTAAAATAAGAATTTTAAAAAGAAAACAACAACAACAACAACAACAACAACAACAGCAACAACAACAACAACAATACCACTAAGGCAAGTAGAACGCTGAAGGCGCACATATCTCTTGTCCTCAACACTAGAACAACGGCGAGAAAATCGAAAACAGCGAAGAGGACGTTGAAAATGAGGGGAATCTAAAGGTGATTGTATGATCTGTACGCAGAGTAAACGGTGAAAAGTAAAAAAAACTAGTCGTAGGTGCGAGTTGCCTCGTAGTCTTTCACACAAACTGTACTTACAAGCCAGTACTCCATGAGTACATTAAATCCATGGCCGTGACACATAGCTAAGCCGATGAGAATCGCAATCGATTGAAGACATTGGAGAATGAGTACAATTCGATGGAACTTAAGTAATATTAATGATAGTCATAAAATAGATGCTTACATTAACAAAGAAAGGCTCATGGCCGCCTGACATCAAGGCGAAAATGGATGATTAATCGAATTGTCGCTTCTCCCCCTTTTTGATCAACTGTCTGCACAGAAGGCGCATGGTTGGCATGAGTCAGGGAAAATGAAGGGGGGCGAGTAGATGATTGATTCAAGATTATGATGCATAGTGATTTATTCAATTAAAATGACTATGACAGCGAATAAATGAGCAGTAGAACCGTTAGTGATTAGCCGTAACCTATTTACAAGCAGGTGTTCATCGAATATGGGCTAATCACTGATCTACTGCAGTCGGCACCTCAGGAATACTGGACAGTGTGAGGTCGAAGCAGCGAGCGTCTTCCTGTAGAGAAATTCCAATTTTTAGAGAATTTTAAGTCTCCTCTTCTCATCCTGGCAACAAACCTTCCAGAGAAGGACTAATACTCACCAATGTGCTTTATACCTACTTCTGTCCTTTTCACTAATGGTCTAGTATAGCAACTTCGTTGTTATTCCCTATGAAAACGTTAAAATCTCACCAAAGTAACATCAAAATGCCGCATCATCTCTTGCTGGCTCTCTGTCGGTATTCGGGTTGAGGGATCGGAGGAGATGCAGCTGGAAATTAATTTATTATTATTTGCATTTATAGTAATTGTAGAGCAATTTTTTTCATGCCAATCCCGTCTTCTCTTGAGTTGGTGAATAAAGAATAAGAATAATAAGAATACAAATAAGAAATTAGGTACGAATCTTAGCTTACCTTTGCTCGAACGCCCTCGCCTCGTCTTCACTCAGCCCTTGCACTAGCTCCACTGTCTTCGTGATCCTGCCGATATTCCTGGCAACGGTGATGGGGATACTTCCCTGAAATGATAGCTGATAATGGCCTCTTGATTGTTCGAAATACGCCTACTTGCACTGACCGTATTTTCACTAACTTTCTAATAATAATTGTCAGCTAAAGAACGATTATGAAAATTCTCACAATGCCCTCTTCTGTTAGCTGGCTCAACACTCCAGTGCCCATGAAGTCGTTGTAGTTATTGACAATGAAGTAGACCTAGAAAGGCATCAAAAATAGAATATGAAAGAAATGAGAGACTCGCCTTAGTTGTGACCTCAATCCTTCCTTTGTTAGTGAGCATAAACTTCTTGTTTGTCTGAAGCAGATGCTTCCTGTTATTACTTGATTTGATCTAAAACACAAACCTTCGAGCCAACATTCATCTCCTTCAACTCTTCTTCATAGTCCACGAAGAGTGGAATCTGCTCCTTATTAACTATTATCAGTTGTTCCCTCATGACTATCTCCCCCTTGTTGATCAGGGTGAGGTCAGTGCGAGGATTGGTCTGAAAAATAGGTGATTCGTGCTGGATTAGCGCTTTTTTTAGAAATTTTCGATTAAAAAATGCGCTTCAGACTTGAATAGACTATGGGGTGTCCTAGAAATTTTCTCAGATCATGAATTTCCCGCCTTGATCATGGTGAGGTCGGTACGGGAATTTGTCTGAAAGGGTGATAAATAAATCTGAATGACTCAGCCATGAAAATTTGGGATTGGCTTGATTACGCCACGCCATTTGCCAATCCTTTCGGAATTAAGGCCAAGCCCTCGGAGAGAAATGAAAGCAATGCACTAGAGATTGAGAGATCTAATTCGTCATCAATTTATTTCAGCGACATCCTCCTAATCCCAGCTCTATCAGCAATTTAGGAGTGGTTTTGCACGTCATTTTCAATGAAATGCCTTCGTTTAAAGAATGGAAACAATGCGATTAAGGGATCGAAGGATCGTAAATTCGTCATTTGTTTTGCACACTCTTACTCACCACTCTCTCGATCGCATTCTTGAGAAGCACAACCCTTTTGCACGCCATTAATCTAGTTTGCAAACCGCCTCTTATCCTTATCAGACAGGATTATGAAAGCCCCATCGTGAATTTGCACGGAATTACCCACAGCCCTATTCTTAGATACCAATCCCCTGTTTGATATTTTATCCGGGCGGAATCTCTACCATTTTGAACCCCAGGGCAGCCCCAGAGGTGAGTCGGAAATATTATTCGACAGAAACTAAACTTACCAGCCTCCTAATCGCTGCTTTTAAATACTCAATCTTCTCCGGATGGAATCTCTTGCAATTGATAACAGCAACGAAGCAGTTCTCCCTCTGGAGATGACCATTGTTGACGATGTGGCGCTCGTTCTGAAAAATCGATTAATTATTCAGAATCTCCATAATCTCAACCGATAACTGTTTCGAAATTTTATCGGTGTACTAAACATAAGTGCTAGTTCTCGTGGAAGAGAAGGTTTGCGGAAGTTTAGAAAGTCTTCTTAATGTCCTGAGACCGATTTACCTTCCTTCTGAAACCAGTTTCGAAACTGACTTATTGTGCTAGAAGTAGAGATAGAATATGCAAAGTGTGTATCAAAGTAAAACACTCACCTCGTTCATATCTGCAGTGGATTTGAATAGACGAAGCACCCGCTTGAACAATCCCATCACTGGACCAGCTGCTGGCCCCCAACCCGTTCCCAGGCCATTCCCCCTGGTCTTGGGATGGACGCCCCTGGTAGCCCCTGGTCAGGGCCAGGCCCCGAGTGGGAAGACAAGGGCATTGCCAGGGGGTTCTGGCTAAATTATGAGTGGATTAGGGATGTCGGTAGCGGATCGGTATCGGTATTACGGCGCCCTTTCCCTCTCCCTCCCTCTCGCCGAGCGGATCCGCAAGAGGAGAGTGAGGGGGCGGAGTCTGACAGCGGATCCGCTAGAAATCAGCGGATCCGCTCTCTGACTCCGCCCCCTTTGCCTTGGAGTCGCGGGTGTGTCTCGCCCGCAGGTTCGACTCCATCCCGGGGCATGCGGTTTGCCTCATTGTTTGTCGATGTGAGATTTGTTTGGGAGCGTACTGGGAGCTCCCTATCCAAATTTCAGAGGTTTTCAACTTGAATTCGCCGAAAGATCCGTGATTTTGTGAAGTTTATCGATTTTCAGAGGCCCAAAGTGACCTAAATCGAGAGGAGGCTAATTCTCCGTTATAGATAGAGCTTAGGTATGTTCAGACGAAATGTAGAGCAGGATCTGATTGAGAAGCGATTTCAATCGGGAAGTCGTGCGACAAAAGGCAGCTGAGCTATGCCCGTTCCCGTGAGACACTATGGTATGGCAGGTCGGGCATGCGCGGCGCGCGTTTCATAGTGTCTCACGGTAACGGGCATAACTCAGCTCTCTTTTGTCGCACCACTTCCCGATTGAAATCTTTTCTCAATTAGATCCCGCTCTACATTTTGTCTGTTGAAAGCTAATCTCTATCTATAACGGGGAATTAGCCTCCTCTCGATTTAGGTCACTTAGGGCCTCTGACACCCGATAAAGTTCACAAAATCACGGATCTTTCGGCGAATTCAAGTTGAAAACCTCTGAAATTTGGATAGGGAGCTCCCAGTACGCTCCCAAACAACATCGACAAACAATGAGGCAAACCGCATGCCCCGGGATGGAGTCGAACCTGCGGGGGAGTCGCGAGTAGCGAATCCGCGCAAAACAGCGGATCCGCCGATCTCTCCCTCTCTCTAGCGGATCCGCTGTCAGACTCCGCCCCCTCACTCTCCTCTTGCGGATCCGCTCGGCGAGAGAGAGGGAGAGGGAAAGGGCGCCGTAATACCGATACCGAACTCGCATCCCTAGAGTGGATTAATGAGTATCGAGTAAGGGAGTGATGTGAGAACAAGCGCTTGCAAGCGAGAGTGGGATATTTCGAAGTTTGCGTGTAGAGTTTCGAAAATGGCGGGGCAGAGTGTGAAGAGGGTTGCACTAACCCAAACACTAATTGGCGATCCAAAAATTACTCTAGATTGGGAAATCATTCAAATTTGGGGAAAAACTCATGCGCAATAAACCAGCTAGAAGCAGGAATGTTCACAGATCAGAGAATCGAGAGGGCATGACCAATGAGGAGTCGGGGATGTATCATTTTAGAACTCACCTTTTAGAACTGGTCATTTTAGAACTCACGATGAGTTCTAAATCGTGGGTTCTAGATGATATCTGCGTCTTGTTTTCTTTCAGAATTTCTCTAGTGGTCGCCCGAGAAAAATCATGAAAGAAATTGAGGTTGTACCGATCAAGAACCCACGATTTAGAACTATAATTGAGTTCTAAAATGACCAGTTTTAAAACGTGAGTTCTAAAATGATACACCCTCTGAGGAGTCATTTCTGTCTGTAGCCTCTAGCTACAGATTCAGTTGTCATCGGTATCTGTGAAAATGGTGACATTGGACTAGGGATCGCTTCGTAGGAAACCGTCTCTTCATTTCGCGTGCTCTCTCACCGGTCAGAGAGAGAGCGTGCATGAAGAAGAGAGTCATTTCTTGCCAAGCCATCCCTACATTTGACTACTCTCCATGAGCCAAGTGCGTAGGGAAATGGTAAAATATGTAGTCAAGCAGGGAAATTTGAGGAGTTCGATGAGTCGACTCATCCAAATCAAGAAAAGATCTTTATCAGTTTGTGTGCAAGAAGAAATTTACAATGCTAGAAATTAACATTCTTCATTCTCCATCGTATGTTATCAGAATCTGCAAAAGTTGATACTTTGGAAGGAAATTAAATCATTTGCTTGGGTGCAGAAAATAAAATGTATTTTGAATACGATCAGTTAGAAAGCGAAGCAAAGCTAATAACAAAATGGAATGGTCTGAAGTAGTGATGACAATTCGGCGCGCGCCTCTCTCGCTTAGAATGAACTCGCCGGTCAGAGAGGCGAGAGAGTACGCAAAATGATGAGAGACAAGTGCCGATTTGTCAACACTAGTCTGAAGCGACAGTAAAAAGAGCAATAATATTCCATTTTTCACTGATTCGATCCTCATTCCTCATCTTTTGTTCCTACTCTCGACCACATCGCAACCGGAATTCTCTTATCAAAACGTGCATGATGTGGGCTATTTATGAGTAAGCAACCCAAAATGCCGATCCAACTCTCTCCATTTCACCTGCTCTCTCGCTTCTCTGACTGCCGAGAGACAAGGTGAAATGGAGAGATGAGGAAATACCTCAAGCTAGCGTTATCATTTCGATATCAGTACGTACTAATCGTCACGAATTGTGTACATGACTCAGTTCATTGCTTCCATTCCATTATCGACTCGGCTCCTCTTTGTTCTCTCTTCATTTCGAATGCTCTCTCACCGGGCAGAGAGGCGCGAGAGTGCGCAGAATGAAGAGAGTCATTATTTACCATCCCATTCTATCTACGGACGTGCATGCTATCATAGTGATTGACTGTGCTTGTTTTTGCTTTGCGCGCGTATGAATCATAAAAAGGGCCTCGCATCTTGTTCAGAGCATGCTGGCATTCCTTCCTTTTGTTCTCGATATTTATTCTCTAGATAGATATTATTTCTGAATTTTTAGATCATGCTGGTCATTCAACCTACCTGCCGAACAGAACTGGTGGAACAGGGAGTGTTCGATAAGAGGAGGTGGTGAGTGTTTTGTCTCTCGCTTCACTTCATTTCGCCAGTATCCATTAATTGTCAGTACGATTCCATCTGCGCGAAGAGCTATGATGATGTCATCATCATTTATCGCCATCAGCACCCTTGAGAACTCCGAAACACAGATTTTCAGAAAATTGACCATTTTGCACTGTGCCAGAGGATTTGACCGATTCACAAACGGGCTCCTATCAATTACAGCCATTCCACTATGAGGATGTGGATGTTCTTGCGGTTCGTTGCTGTTCTGCTCTTCATTGGAGCTTCCGGGGTACTTTGGATTACGGGTCTGATCGATCTCCTCTTCGCCAAGCGATACGTAGACTTCTCCTGGCCGCCCTACGTGAATCTGAATCTTGAGGTATTAACGGCTTTGAAATAGACTCAAACAGTAAAACTTTTTTCAGGTGGATCAACTGATTCGCACTAGCCAATCTCTTGCTGACCTACCAAACAAATGGAACCGCAGTTTGGAGATGATACCTGACTGTGGAACGGGAGGATACAGGGGTGAGAAATGTTATTCGATTTTTAGAAAACAAAATGATTCAGAAGCAGCCCAATCGAGACGCCTCCTAGTCATCGTCAAGTCTGCAGTCAGCAATTTTGGGGTAATTTCGAAAATAGTCATCCCAAAATTAATTTCGAAATCAATAAATCGATAATTCAGGCCCGCGCAGCGATCAGGAGGACTTGGGGAGCGGAGCAGGAGGGAGAGTGGAGATTACGGTGGGATGCTGAAATTCTGTACGAGGATCCGTGTATCGTGACAGGGATGGTATTGATTGACGCGCATTGGGTTGTGTTTCATGTAGAACTCAAATAGGCTTGTGAATTGGAAAATACAATTTTATCGGTTTGCTTTTTTTTGAAAAAAATCAAAAAATGAGGAAATCCAGATTCATTTTCGTCCTTGCTGCCTCTCGAGATCCATCGATATCTAGCAAAGTGGTGCTGGAGAATGATGAGCACCAGTAAGGTTATCTCAAAAAATTTGCGATCACGATTAGGAAAATCAAAGCTTTCAGGGACATCCTGCTCTCTAACGACTTCATAGATCAATACTATAATATGGGAAAGAAGGTTATTATCGATTTTCTTTTCTATTTTTCTATCTACCGTAGTTCCTACAGTAACCCATTTCTCAGTTCGGTCTCTCGCTCTGGCTGTCCTCCTCCTCTTCCCTCTCCTCATCTTGCCCCTCCGCCTTCACTCTCCTCATCGATGACGACTACATGGTCAGCAGGAGGAATCTGGTAAGGGACGTCATCTTAGTCATAATTATTTTGCTTATTTTCGAAAGCATTTGTTGTTTTGGGGTCATGATGACGCAATCCCTTACGCAATCCTTCAGATCTCTCTCATTTCCTCTCGACATGGAAACCAACCACTCTACGAAGGCTGGCAGATGGTAGCAGAACCTCACAGATGGAGGTTCCAGAAGCATAGTGTGCGGTAATTGGGGTTACGTAGTGCGATAGAATACGGTAGGGGATCGATCGATTAGTGACAGTACCCACTTCTCAGGTCTCCTACTTCGATTACCCCTTCGACGCCTATCCGCCCTACATCACTGCTGGGGCTGTACTACTGTCTGCCCATACGGTGCAGAGGTTCTACTATGGTACGGTAGCTTGATTTGGGTTACGGTAGCTCATCAGAATACGGTACCTTTCCTTCAGGCAGTCTCTTCCTCCAGCTGTACGCCTTTGACGACGTCTACGCTGGGATTATTGCGAAACAGGTACGGTATCCTCGAAGTATCGATTGATTATGGTAGTATACTGCGCTTATCCAAATGAAAGCGAGGTAATCATGAGCATTGGAGAGGTGCAACCCATCAGCCATGATTGCTCAGTTGGGAGAGCGCTCGACTGAAGATCGAAATGTCGCCGGTTCGATCCCGGCTCGTGGCATTTCTTTTTGCACGATGTTGACGTATTGTAGAAGCGATGGCATTTGCGAAGTATCGATTGATTACGGTAGATAGTTATCGATCCCTTTTCAGTTATCGATCACACCCCATCACAACGAGGCCTTTCCCTACTGGAGCAATGCGACGCAGAGTATTGATTGGTAGGACCGTTCTCAACCTTTGAAGTCGAGAAATGAACTGACTCTTCACTATCCCATGCTATCTCGCTATTATAACTGAGTATAAATGAAAGAGACAGAAAATGGTTCCTAAAGTCTCTAACATAGCTCGTTCAGGAATTCAACAATCGCAGCGCACGGGTTCACAGCATCCGACATAATCTCACAATTCTCGAAGACATTGATGTTTTGACATTTCTCAATTTGATGCATTTTGTATCTCTCTTGCTGTTACAATCTCGTGAAAGTGTCATACATACGATTCTTGCTTCGCAGTGTCATCATTTAGAGATTTTCGTTTTTATTGCAACAAAGTAATTGATTCGATATTAAAAAGATAAATAGCGTACACATCTTGAAAAAACAAGACATCAAATGGCACAGTTTACATTTAATTTTTAATTTAAAAAAATAAAGATCAATACTTTGTTGGTTACTGTATTAATTTTCAAGTACGCGAGTACAACTATTTCCGCAAGTTCATATTTTTCATTGACTTTTCTTGCTTGCTACTCAATCTTGCTTGCGTATTATTTGCTCGCCCTTTATACCAATTTTTAGTATGCATTGTGCTTATTTGTCGATGCCCTGTGTTACGCTATGGCATTACTCTGTCCGATCGTCCATTCTTGATTACCCTCGTAGTCGGTAATCGGTTGCCATGCTTCTTTACCTTGTCCATAGCTTTACTGTGTTTCAATTATTGTTATATTTCTAGAATGGAAGATCGCATCTTCTTCAAGGACAAGAAGAATGAGCTCAAGTTAGTGTCTTTCTATTTTTTTTGGCTTCTCTGGTCCAGTGTTGAATCCGATATTAAAGCACAGCTATGAATTAGTAGAAAAGCTTTGCCCATTCTCAGTGCAGTAGATTATTCAGCCATTTTGTAAGTTGTGAGCATTTTGCTTGCAGAGGTCCCTACACTGAGCGCGAGGTTCAGGAGTGGTACAGGGAGGGATGGTTTGACAGCTCGTTCAAGTTCTATGTACGTTTCCGCAACAAATAATCATGGCCTGATTGTTGTTAACGCTAATCAAACGCCCGTTTTACATAATTAAATGTTTGCAGACCACCGGGTCTCATGCGAACAAGACGGAAATTGACCTGAAAGAGGAGTTCACTCTTGGTTTGTGTTTTTAAAGATTTATTATCGAAGTAATTAATTAAAATTGAAATAACTATTCAAATTTCCAGAATCTCTGCTCGCTCGCAATGGCGTCGGCTGTCCTTTCTTCGATTTCACTGAATCGAAGCTGTATTCGAAGGAGGAGAATCTGAGAAGAATCGAGAAGGTTCGAACACGTTTCGCTCCAGCTTTGGCTGTCAAATATATCCTTCATTGAAGAGATTTTTTACAATTTAATTAATTAATTAGTAGTTAAGTAATTAATTAATCGAACTCAAGGAGATCGCTGAGGTTCGAGTGGAGTGCGCGGTCGTTGCTGATGTGGAGAGAAGACTGAGCGCGATGGAGAAGCGAGTGGAGGTTCGTGGAACTTATCATAGTTTAAGTAACAAAAGAATAACCTGAAATCAACATGATAGAATCATTGTGTACATTGTGAAAGTTGATAGGCTAGTGTTGCGTTTATGTTTTATTGTAGACGTATTTCTTTAATTCATTTACTTTGATATGATTCAAATGATTGTCAGACTCTGGAGTTCGAATCGACGAAGGAAGCGACAGGAAAAGTGACGAAGAATGGGAAGGAGAAGGAAGAGGTGCGGAAGCGTAAATATTAATCACGTATCTTTGGCTCTTGTGCATTAGAGAATAATATTTTTTCATTTAACTATGATATACAGACTCCCTCCGCCCCTCCCGAGAAGGCTACAGTGCTCGTTACGCGCTGTGAGGAGGCGCCCTTTCCTGTCAAGGTATTTGACTTCGGCGTTTTTTGTGGGCAAGGGTGATTTTGTGTTTCCTTATAGTCTTTATTTTTTGCAGACGGTCGTCTCCGACGGAGGATGGGAAGGGGACTTCGAGGTATTGCATTATGTTCTCTTTTACTTCCAATTTCGTGATTTATTTATTGATCCTTCAGTTGGCCGAACTCGTAACGCAGTACGTGATGGATGCGATAGCTCTCTACGGTTCTGGAGACTACTCGAGATGGGACAGACGGAGATCGGATAGAATGAGTGCGTTTGAATGGTAGTTTAGAAGGCATATCACGCAAATATTGCATACACATTAGTAACCATATAGTGAACCTAGTGTGATGCTAATTTAATTAAATTTCTTGTACAGTCTCCGTGCTGATCGAGTTGAATGGGGCACAACGAGAGGAGACGAAGCGAGTGAGAAACAGCGTCGTGACCTACCAACTCTTCGAAGAGATGAAGAAGAAGGATGTAAGCTTTCAGATTGCACTTTGCACCATAGTTTGAAATTTCTTGATTTCGCAGTTATTTATTGTGTACTTCAGTACTTCTGCTGCAAAGCCTGCAACGAGGTCTTCTTCAACTACAAGCAGGCACTCATTCATTTCAAGTGGGGAGGACACTTCGAAAAGGCTAGTGTTTTTCTCTTCAGTTGTTATTTTATGTATATATAAACCACTGCAATCAATCTCGTCATTTATTTACATATTCTATTGTTCTAGGAGTCCGATGAGGTCTTCCGCTCGTGCCTCCCCGACCTTCACAACGTCATCAACTACGTCACTCCCATCCCTATCATGTAACCCTTTTCACTTTTTTCTAAATTCCTGATCTAGTAGAAAGATGTACGATCGAATGCTTTATGTTAAGGCCTTTACTGTAAATTACCAGCCAAACCTTTTAAATCGTGAAGAAATCAAGTGGAAATGCTTCAGATGGATGAAACTGGACATTGAAGTGGAGAAGAAGCGTGTGGAGAGGTTATTTTTTCAAATTATCAAAATAGAGCTATGTTAGTTCCGTCATGGTTCCCTTCGTCCGCAGATCACACATTTGTTAACCGGCGGAATGGAAAGCCGCAGGTCCGTATTTAGCAATCTACCTTCTACTTTACAGATACGGCAAGGCGGAGAAGGGAGGCGGCGGTGCTCGTCCTACCACGAAGTTCCTGGGCAAGTTGCGCGCCAAGTACGAGCACCTGGTCAAGTGCGCGGCCGCATACGGTTAGTTTTTTCATGATTTTTGGTCTGTTTATCGATTTTTAAAACTAAAAATTGTATTGCAGACTATTCGATCAACATGCGTGCTCGTTTCGCTCTTCGGGACGTCAAGGTATCTAATAATAATTAATATTCTTATAATATTTTTAATTAATTTAATAATTAATATGATTAAAGGGCCCGATCGGAAGAGAGGCCATGGTCGAGCTGGACGAGCACATCGGAGATGCCAAGGTACGGTAGATTTATTACGGTAAATCGATCTAGAAGTACGTTAAATCGATTAAAGTACTGTATGTTCTAAAATTCGCGAGATTCCTCAGATGCGAGTCTGAGGTTTCTCGTTTCATTAAATACCCCTTCAGACGGCGTGTCTCACCTGCGGCACGAGCACGGGCGCGCGCGAGGAGTACTACGCCCATCTCATCAGCTCCGTCCACCTCAGGAAGGTCGCCGAGGTTGGTGGTTACCGTAGTTGGAGAGCGGCGTACGGTAGTACCACTCATTGTTATTACGCTTACACTTTATTCGCCAGCACTAGGAACGTGAAAAGTGGGGCAGCACGCGATATTTGTGTTCAGCATGCTGTACTAGACAAGAATTAGGGATAAAATCAGGTTTATGTAGACTACAGTAGGTGGGATACTGTAGTCTATCTGTTGATAAATCAATATTCTAATTCAGGGCGCGAAGCTGTTTGATCTACCGACGACGCTCGTGAATGTGTACAGGAAGGATCTCGTCTAATCTTTGATCTTTAGAGTCTAGAGTGTCTCTCCATTTCCCATGCTATCTCGTTAGCCTGACTAGCGAAAGATCATGTGTAATTATCGATTTCGTTGTTGCTCTTTCTTTGACTCGAAGATTTTGCTGTATTCTGCTATCTTGCACCAGTTAGAAGTTGATCGATAAATAATGTACTGATGAGTCATGAGCAATGGCATTGACTACAGGACAAATCGAGATAACACTAAATTCGTTGCGCACTGATTTGCATCTTGCTTGTAAGATTGATTGTGGATGTCATACGACCACGTGCTTCATTGAATAGATCTTATTTATTCATATTCCAAATCAATATTCATAATACTCGTCCTCTCTTCACTGAGATCCACCACGCAGCGCCAGAACCAGATGGAGCACGGAGCCGGGAGTGATCTGCAAGCCGGGGATTAGGATGATAATTCAAGACATACGGCAGTGCGCTCTTGGGAAAAAACCCTACGGGCGCGAAATGCATACCTACGGCGCGGTCTTGTCATCATGTTCTGCAGTATTTTACATTAATGTTTCTAGGGTTACGGTAGGGAAAAATTACGGTAGCAGAGTATTATGGTAATCGATAATTACAGTACCTTGTACTCCTCCGCGGTCTTGTCATCATTCATTTGCTTCCCTCCGAAGATGAGTCGCTGCTGAGGGGGAGGAATGCCTTCTTTCTCCTCGACCTGCGATCGATACAATCAATATTCGGTACTCTACAGTACCCTACAGTATTCGAAGACTACAGTAATCTACAGTTGTCTACAGCTACAGAAACTACAGATCACTTTAGTTTCCTAGAATACTTCTGTTATCGATTATTCCGACAATTTCGAAATCCCACCTTCTCCTTCAGTCTGTCTACCCTATCCGCTACTCTACTACAGTAACCTGTACTCTATGGTGAATTCTTCCATTTCTTCCTATTTATCCTAATATCGAAAACCCTCGATCTCCTCACCTTTTCCTTCAGCCTATCCACCTTGTCTGCGGGCTCGATATCCAGCTCGATTTCCTTGCCAGTGAGGGTCTTCACCTTGATCAGCATTGTTGTTTGTCTGGAATTTCGAAATTATTGTCGAACTCTCTCCATTTCACACGCTCTCTCGACATCTCTGCCCACCGAGCGAACAAAGAGAGCCAGCGGTATGGAGAGAAAAAGACGCGATAATGATGAAGAAGACGCGTAATTGATGATGAATGCGTGAGATTTGCGATATTTTGTGGAGATTGACGCGAAAGTGGTAAGAAGCGTGTGTGAGAGAGCGCGAAAAATTTGAGTTTCGAAATTGCAAATGGGCGGGAAAGATGTTCATTGTGTGAATTTTGTAGTTCATCGACAGGTTGCCTGGTCTAATCATTACTAGCACAACATTTCAAGTTTCATTTAGCGATAATTCGTTTTGGAGGATGTTGAAAGAGATGACGAGGATTGCAGACGAGGAGGGAAAGCACGCGAAAGAATGAGTGTGTGAAGAGGCTGACAACATAAATTGGAACGCTGCCAAGAGTGTTTCAAAGAAGATTGCGTGGGAAAAGAACGCTTACTCGGGCAGGCGTGCCAGAGGGTTTGATCGGATGAAAGGCGGGAAAAGCCGAAAATATGAGAAACGAAACGCTTTGTGATGAATGCAGGCGTTCCAGTGAGTGTGATTAGAAGAAGAGGACACGATAGTCGTGTAACTCAAACTGAGCGAGAAACGAGAACGCCTCGTGATGAATAAGTCAGCAGGCGGAATGAGGTAACGCGGTTTCGAAATTCTTACGCAACTCTGCAGAAAAGAGGAAAGAGAGAAACGACTGTCATTGCCAAGAGGAAAGAAATAAAAATTGAGAAGAGGCGAAAGAACAAGGGAAGGGGAAGACGTAAGGGCAAGTGTACTACTATCGAACGCGAGTGAGAAGAGTGAGAGAGAGAGGAGGGGAGGATGACGCGTGTGTTGCGAAAGAACACGACCAGAGGGCATTGTATTTGTTTTCTCGCTTGACAATGGTGCCAGCGGTTGATGGATATGGGGCAGAGAAAAGCTGGTTCAAACTGTGAACGAGAACCATGAACGCGAAAGCGGTTGTACTATTGCGAATGGGAGAGGAGAAATGACGGGAAGAACAGAGAAAGAAAGGCTGAGAGATAGTGTGGGGAGAGAGGCGAGAGAAGCAGGACGAGGGTTGAAGGTCTAAACTAGAGGCAATCGTCCTCAACACAAACAACGAAAAGAACACTAAATTCGGGGAGAACGAGGGAAGAGTATATCTGATGGAAAACGATTGATAATGAAGGGAATCGAAGTGAGTCATCCTCAATCTAAGGAAATTGAAAACTGGTGACTAAGCGCTGTTACGATAATGAAATAGTGAGAAGAGTGGATATGTCTTACTTACTTGCGGAACGGGAGATCAAAATATGACTCAGATTGAGAAACTAGATAACGAGCGAGTGATGAGGTGGAGTTTGGTGAATGATGAAGAAGGCGAGAAAACATTCAAATTGCATTTAGGGAAAATCGACCAGAGGGCATCATAAGAAAGACGCAGAGTGGGGTGGATAGAGGCTATTGAACAGGCGTTCATTCAAGAAGAAGTGGATGAGAGTGAAAGAGCAACGCCCGCGAGTGAACTATTGGAGTCCATGAGAAGGTTAGAGAAAGAAGAGGGGTCGGAAGACATATGGGGTGAACTGGAGTTCAGTTAACAGACGTTAGATGATGCGGATAAGAGTGAAAGAGTCGAGGAGCAATGCTCGCGGGTGAACTAGTAGAGACCATGAGAAGAAAAGGGGAAGGAGTAGAGAAAAGGGTAGAGCAGTGGTCCAATTCAATGAAGAAAAGGTCAAACCTCACTGAGCTGAAAGGAGAATGAGATTGAGAGAGGAATTAAATTGACGACTGAGGTTGAGCAGGTGTTCTCTTAGATACGAATGAGAGTGGGAGAGGAGGATTAGAGCAGAAAGAGCTGCTTGTGCGATAGAGAAGGAGCAAGAAAAGGAGGAGGATGAAAAGGGGAATGAAATAGCGAAGCTAGATGAACCAGTACAGGACATCAAAGGGTGCAATTCATTAATTTGAGCTGCGTACGAAATGAAGAGACAATATTTCAAGTCAGGAGAAGAGGTAAGAGAGAATGCAAGTCAGGAGATGTGAACTCGTGTCAGGACTATGAATGAGATGGGGGAAGGAGGAAGGAGGAAATGCACTACTAGCACAGGGGGAGAGGGGGCAGAGAGACAGAGGAGTGCAGTCTAGCGACGGGGGCGTTCGTTTCTACTCTAGCCAGGTCTCAGGAAAAGAGTCGAGGAGATAAAGAGGAGAAGGCATAGCAAGGGGGGGGGGAGCGTTTGCTCCTACTCTTTCCGAGATGTGGTAGGTAATGAAGGGATGGGGGAGGAGGAAATGTACTAGTGGAGTCAAGAGGAGAGGACAGACAAGTAGAGAGTCGCATCCTAGCACCGGGGCCGTTCGGTAATTAGAAAATAAATAAATGAAGGGACGGGGGAGTGTACTAAAACGAGTGAAATGAATTGAGGGAAGGGAATGAATGACTCCCTCCTCCAAGCACTCCTTTTATGCCAACCTGGCGTCTGAAGGGATGGGCCCAGTGGCTAGGATCGGATAGACGCTGGAAGCGAGAGAGTCACTCTTCAATCTCCCTGCTCTCTCGCCGGTCAGAGCGACAAGAGAGCACTGAAATGGAGGAGGGTCTCTGTTTCCAATTGATCATGTTGAAGGTAGGCCAGCGGGTATCTGGGTGATGGAAACGTGAAACATGAAAACCGATAGAACTCGTACCAGAGGATTCGACCAATGAGGCAGGTATGCTGACGCGAGGTGATCATGAGCTATCGGGGGGACTCCTTAAGTACTGTATCCCTTCAGGCAGTCTCTTCCTCCAGCTGTACGCCTTCGATGACGTCTACGCAGGGATTCTCGCTAAGCAGGTACTGTATTTTCGAAATATCGATTGATTACGGTAGGATACTGATCCGAAAGAAAGCGAAGTAATCATGAGCATTCGAGAAGAGAGAACCATCAGCCATGATAGCTCAGTTGGGAGAGCGCTCGACTGAAGATCGAAAGGTCGCCGGTTCGATCCCGGCTCGTGGCAGCTCTTTTGCTCTCTTTGTTAAGTGCTCAAAATAATTAAATCGATGGTAATGAGATTCTCTACTGACATTTTTGTCACATTTTGAACTGGAGTATTTAGATGTGGAATGCGAACCAATTAAAATATTATTATTATTTTATTCCGTACAAGGCATGCAAACAGTGCTGTGATACTATGTGAAACATCTGTGAAATACAAGAAGCTATGATCTGTACATGTTGAAACACGTAACTCAACTCACAATGAGACAAGGATACTACAGTATAAAAATGGCTACAAACGGATTACGGTACAATGGGATTACGGTATTTTCACGAGTCTGAACTAACCGTCATGAGTGATACAAGAGGGATACGCAATCAATCTTTGTTGCAGATACATGAAATCTCTAAGATAAGACGAACTCAATTATTGCACAAGCAGAAACATAGCTAAAATTCAGAACACACGAAGCACTCGACTATTGAGCACTCCACACCACGCATTGCTATGTACAAAGCGCCAACGGTGTGCGACTACCGTACTCCGGTGGTGTGGTGAGCGGCGACTTATCCCAGTCGTCGCATCACACCCTGGCCGCATCCTCACTGTCCCTCGCGAGTGGCACGCTGTCCGAGGTTGATAGCTGCAAAGTCATTTTTATTAGCGACTGGCAGAATGCGGCGAATTGAAAAACCAGTCACTCTGGATTCTTGTATCGCATACGAAACTTTAGTCTAACAAGGACTTTTCATCGTTTTCGAAACTACTCTCATTCCCTTTCTTTTGGACTGACAAGCGATTGTTTTCATCATAAATTGCTCATTTATCGCCTACATACGAAAGAGTAATCGTCTGACTGTCTCACTATTCCATGCTCTTTCGTTCCTCGAACCGACGAGAGAGCATTACGAAATGAGAGAGTCAGACCATTCCTCGTACGAGACAACCTCTCACCATTCCTCATGTTCTCTCGGCAGTCAGAGAGAACGAGAGAGCACGTAAAACTGAGAGAGTCTCTCACCTGCATCGGCCTGCTCGTCTTCATGCAGCACAGGCAGCCGTGGAAGATGAAGAAGACCACGACCTGAATTATTATTATTAAAATATCAAATAATAATAATATTGGGAAAATAGGCCATATAAGCCACACTGAGGATTGTGCCATTTTCACTACTTTGGTTTGTGTTTCACAGAGTCATGCCATGCCCACACTTATTAATCCTACCATCTCATCAGATCTTGAAGAGCAAACTTATCTTATCAAACAACTATGCTCCACCCTAATGCATTAGCTATAGGACAGAAATGGACTCACAAATAGGCACAGCACTCCTCCCAGTGCCGTTGTGGATCACTCGAAGCCCATAACCCCATCCCTTCGTTTTCGAACTGTCCTACTTTTCCTACGCTGCTCCATGCTTCAGCAAACCGTCTTATGATCAGTCCTAACTAGCCAGTGATTTATCTACTGTTTATTCGAGGTCTACCTAATCGTCAGTCACAGTCAGTAAACCTATTGCTGACGAGGTTCTTGTATCGAAATGAGAATAATATTCACGAATAGGCACATCACTCCTCCCAGCGCAGTCGTGGTCGTCCACTCGAAGCTCTCAGCCCTACCCAGATATTACAATGCCATTTTCGCCGATTTGGTTTGTGTTTCACAGAGTCATGCCTTGCCCACACTTATTAATCCTACAATCTCATCAGATCTTGAAGAGCAAACTTATCTTATCAAACAACTATGCTCCAGCCTAATACATCCCCCCTTTCCTACGTCCTCTACCCCATTTTCCCTGTTGATAGCCAGAAACCGACAACTAGGCGGTGTATCAAATCGAAGACTCACGAATAGGCACAGCACTCCGCCCAGCGCAGTCGTGGTCCACTCGAAGCCCATAACCCCATCCCTTCGTTTTCGAACTGTCCTACTTTTCCTACGCTGCTCCATGCTTCAGCAAACCGTCTTCTGATCAGTCCTAACTAGCCAGCGATTGATCTACTGTTTATTCAAGGTCTCCCAAATCGTCAGTCACTGTCAGTAAACCTATTGCTGACGAGGTTCTTGTATCAAAATGAGAATAATACTCACGAATAGACACAGCACTCCGCCCAGCGCAGTCGTCGTCCACTCGAAGCCCATCCGCTGCACCACCGCCCCGCCCACGGTTGGCCCGAAGAAGCCACTGAGGAATTATTATGAGTATTAATTACTTTTAATTAATTAGCCCCATTAGTCTAATTGAGTAACTTCCTCCCACGACTCAATGAGGGTCAATTCGTCTGCATCGAATTGGTGCAAGCTATAATCATGAAACTCTGAACCGCCAAGTCGAATCAATCAGTAACCCGAATGCGAACACTGCCATCTTTCTAACCCGTCGCGTCTAGCACGCGCCTTCTCCCCAAGTACCCTTCTAGATTGAAGGATAGCGACTAACCCCAGAGTTAAAAAGGGTAGAAAGGGGGTATCAAAAAATGACAAGGTTAGACGAAAAATCGAGTCAAAAAAAACGAGGTATGAGTTATTTTGGCCATTTTTTCATTGAAAGCAACAAGGTATGCCATTTTTCACCAGAAAACCACAAGGTATAAGTTATATTGACCATCAATTCTGGGGTACCTTTTAAACTCTGACTAACCCGAAGGCGAACGCCGACTGGAACACTCCCGACACGCAGCCGTACGTCTGGAAGGAGTCGTCGTAGCCGTGCTGTCTGCAATTAATTAATTATGTTAATTAATTAATTAATTATGTTAATTAAACCTCTAATTAATGAGCTAAATCATCGTATCTTCTTGCAAGCGACAACCTCAAGGTCGCATCATAGTCGTGTTTCACTGATTCCCTAAAGCCAGCGTAGAAGCCATTTCAATGATTATAGAATGATTTGCGGATTAAAACTTGTATATGAAAGGGAAAAGGCTTTCCTATTCACAAAAAGTTGATGGAAACCTAGGAGCGTCACATGTGTGTTTCAGAGGGTTCCTAAAAACCGGCGTGAAAGCGCCAGCAACGATTGTTTCGAAAGACAGGTGGGGGGAAAACAAAAACACTCACTTCACCACATCCAGGCAGCCCTGGAAGGTGGGAATGTAGAGGGCGCCGGCGGCCAGACCGAGAATCGTCAGGGCGATGCCGATAACGACGAGGTCTCTGGAATCAATTCATTATTATTGTTATTGTTGTTGTTTTGTTATTCGTATCGTATCACTAGTCCAAACCGGAGAAGATTAGAGCTCCATGAAACACAACTTTCAATTCTCGAATGAAATTTATGACAAGTTTAACTACATCGTAACGAAACGTTCGTCCATCACTTGATACGGATCTATCTACTCTTCACCTTTTGCTGAAACATAAAAACTCACTTCTCAAAGGGCATGAACGGCGCCGGGCCAATGATGAACATGGCCCGTCTAGATCGCCCCCAACCACTCGAGCTCTATCAAGGTTATGTATGAGAATACCACCCTCCCATCCCTCTAACCCGGCGCTTCTAGGACGCATAATCTCCCCAAAAGCTCACTTCTCAAAGGGCATGAACGGCGCCGGGCCAATGATGAACATGGCCAGGATGGTGAAGACGGCGCCGAAGAGCATGAGCGCGTCCGTGCAGTGGAATCTGGAGTGTTGTTGTTGTTGTTGTTGTTTTGGTGTTGTTGTTATTTTGGTGTTTTTAAATTATAATTATAATAATACCTGGGAAAAGCGCAAGAAATCATTAATATACAGTTTGTCAGGTTAATAGGAAACTCGTGAAACACAAAAATTGTTTGTATTTCGATTTAGATTTTATCAATACCCTGGGTATCGTACTCTTCGCAAATCAATAAACCTGCCATAAACCCTACCATTTTCCCACCGTATTCTTGAATCAAACTCAACGATCGGCCAGGAATCCGATTTACCGAATTCCCGAACTAAGGTACAGTACTCTAATCCTACCGTAGCACTCACCGATCGATCAGGAGTCCATACGGTATCGTAACCCTACAGTATCTCTACCGTAACTCTACAGTACTATACAATCAGGCTCACCGATCGATGACGAATCCCATCTACCGTACCCCAAACTCAGATACAGTACTCTAATCCTACCGTAGCACTCACCGATCGATCAGGAGTCCATACGGTACCGTAACCCTACAGTATCTCTACCGTAACTCTACAGTACTATACAATCAGGCTCACCGATCGATGAGGAAGCCCCAGAAGGGCGCGGACAGCGTGTACACTCCGCCGCACAGCAGGAACATCAGCCCGACCAGCGTGGGTGTGAGGTTGAACTGGAAACAATCAATAAATTACCGAGAGCGACCATTATACTACCGTACCCCATTCCTATTCACTAGTGACCATTGCACTACCTTGCCCAACTTAACCCGACCAGCGTGGGCGTGAGATTGAACAGGAATAGTGAATAATCAGTAAAAAATATGCCCCAAAACAGTGACTATGCTTATTCACTAGCACTCGATCGTTCCAATTGTACGTCTAATAGGGTCTAGAGATTCTACATCTAAAGGCTACTGAACAGACGAGCGTGGGAGTGAGATTGAACTGAAATTGATGTTAAGTTTTACGTAAATCATCTGTTCTATTCGCAAGTCTCCCTAAGCACCTGGTGCATTCGTGCCGCATCGATACCTCAAGATCACGAATCCGCACTCAAAAGCGATACGTCGAGAATATGAATCTCCAAATTACCCAAATCTACCGTACTCACCGTTCGCAGATGCGCCTCGAGCGTCGGGTCGAGGAAGGACAGCGAGATGGAGCAGACAATGATGGCGAAGACCTGCGTGAGGGAAGAATGAGAAATGGCAGAATTGGAAACATCACCCACCACACCACCACCTAAATTTCAACAATTCACACTGCATTCGACGGCTTTGCTACCGGTCATTTCGAATTTCTGGCAGGATGACGAATGCACTCACCATCAACCAGATATGCGGGATCCGCAGCATGTCCAACATGCCCTTCGCGTTCTCGTCCACCGGATCGTCTGCAATTAGGTTAATTAGCTAATTAGGTTAATAGCAAAATTGGCAAATTGTTATTGTTGGCTTTGTTATTATTATTAAAGGCTGTAACGACCATTTATCAATTCACAACCATCATCTCCACCTATGAGCACCGAGTGAAACGCAAGCTCGCCTTGCAACAGTACTATCTTCGAAACCGCTATCTTGAACCTTTTGAGCGAGCAGAATAAAGTCACTACTCGATAAGCTACCGTACCATCATGGGAGTCCACCAGGGCGCACGACAGTACGGTAGCCCCTATCAATATCGATCCCAGCACGAGGAAGGGCATCTGAAAGCCGCCCATCTCGTAGAGGAAACCGCCTGGAAATAAGTCAGTCGTCGATCGGATTCAGGGATCATACCGTAATTCAAAAGGAAATACGGGGCACTAGGCCGGATGATAACCGTCGGATGAGAACCGACTGGATGAGAACCGCCAAATTTTGAAAAATCATTTTTGTGGTATTGTGAACATACTGGCAAAGTTCTACAGCCCTATAAAAATTTTTTGGTTCTCATCCAGTCGGTTCTCATCCGACGGTTATCATCCGGCCTAGTGCCAAATACGGAGAATATAGTCAGTCGTTGATCGGATGAAGATGAGCTACCGTAATCCACTCACCAATCAGCGGCCCTGCGGTGAATCCCAGCCCGGCGAACGTCTCCATAATGCCCTGAATGAGGGAAATTGAGTGAAAATGTCTGACTCTCTTCATTCCCCGTGCTCTCTCGCGCACTGTTTCGTTGATATATTGGAGTGTGATAACAAGTTTGGTGTCGCCATCGGATCGTTTGCGATGGCCTTGCACCAAATTAGTAATTCTAGTGAAACACGGAAGTTCCCTGATACTCATATAAAACGAGTGTTTGAATTGTTCACAGGATTTCTGAGCCATATCGTCAGCAATAGTCACGCTCCAAACAAGTAACTCTTGTGAAACACAGAAACTACAAGTTCAGAAACCCCCGGAAACTTCCGTACCACAATAACCGAGATCCTTCCCGGGAAGCACCTAGCACAGCTGGCTACTGGTCATCCAACCCTACATCACCACGCTACAGTATCCATCAATCTACCTATTTATCGATATTACAGTAATCTACCGTACCACGATGACAGAGATTCGGCCCGGGAAGCACCTAGCAGAGATGGCGAAGGAGGACGTAACGAAGGCGGCGTCGCCGATCGCCTGGGAATTTAATTAATTAATTAATTAATATTAATTAAAAGCAGAACCTACAAACCCTCATCAATCGTGCTTCATGTTTAGGACAAATGTATACGATTTCAAGTTTTGGCAATACTGAACAGTAGAACGATAGAAAAAGCATTCGTAAAAGCAAACGCAAAGATCGAGAAGAACGGAGATAGTGCTAACCTCGAGACACCGCACCAGCAGCGACATCCAGAAGAAGAGCGGGCCCTCGGGCAGGTAGTTGAGGAACCTTAATTAGAGATAATTAGTATTTTTATTGATTAATTTATTTCTTCATTTTTTGTCATTGCGGACGACGGATTGATATCAAACCCACATGGTCAAACAAACCGATAGTTAGAACTTGAAACCGAAACTCTACGTTTCGTTCGAATAGGAAACATCAAGCCAGAGGAAATAGATAATCCAATAGATACCGAACATCAGGACCGTAAAAATCAATACTGCCCAAAGCTACCGTACCCGAAGAGGATGGCAGTGATGCCGGTCAGCCCCAGGCCGAAGGTGAACATGTTCTTGCTGCCGATCCGGATCATCTGAAAGAGATCAAAGATCAAAGATCAAAGATTAAAGATCAAGTAACTCGATAATCACTCAATAAATCGGCAACGTATCAGCGTATCGTTATCTGATAGCTGATCGTTCTGGATATCTAACGAGCAAACGAGTATTCTCAAGTTTCCACATATTTTTCAACCAATGACAAGTGTGTTTCATCGTTCCGACAAAAAGAGCAAGCTACATTGAACAATGATATATTGAAGACGACGCCCGCACCACGCAAAAATGCCACTCAACAAGAAAAAAAAATTTAAAGACCAAAGATCAAAGACCAAACACTCACATTCTTTCCGAAAAGCGGCGCGACGATGAACATGACCTACAATCACTCGATATTCCAGGGTTACGATATCAATACTCGAATATTACAGTAATCAATAAATCGATAATCATACCAGCTCGAAGATGCCGAAGACGATGCCCGTCTGCGACTCGCTCATGCCCTTCAGCTTCGCCTGAATCAGGGGAAGATTACGGTATCTACCGTAACTTCGAACTAGTCCTACTGTATCTCTACTGGCTCTTCCGTATCTCTATGCAGCATTCGAGAGCAAATAAGAATTTCTATACACTAGCTCCTACGGTGATCAATAATCGATAACCCTACCGTACCTCGGCCGGATAGAAGGGCGCGATGCACGAGAAGGCTACGGTAGAGCAGAGGTTGGCCAGCGCGAGCATCATTACGGTAGCCCACTCCTTGCCGGTGAGGGACGCGAACGAGCCCTGAAGAGGGGTACGGTAATCCATCGATATTGGAGGATTACGGTAATCGATTTATGAAAGGTGTGCAATTGCTTGAAACAGTAAGTACACTAATCAAACCAGGATAAATCTACATTCAAAAGACGCGCCACATTCATGTTTCAGTGTTATACCAAAGGTGACTCGTAAATTCCAAGAGCGATTCTGGCTTGTGCCACTGTTTAAAAAATAACGGAAGTAAAACAAGAATAAAAATCGTTACTTCATCCCGCTACCGTATCCTACCGTATACCTTTCTCATGCTGGTGTGCGTGGACGACTCTTCGTCCTCCTCATCGCTCTCGCCCTCTTCTGAGCTACTGTAATCGATCGATTGATTGGATACTGTAGGATTATCGATTGATTACGGTAAAATCACACTTCGCAGCTCTAATAAGACACTCTAAATCCAGTGTTTCATAGTTTCACCCCTGACTAGTTTCACCCTGAGGTAAAGCGTCAACGTCAGCCCAAAAACAATCTGTGCTCAGTTTCCGATAGTCTGCTACAGTATCCTACCGTACCTCTCATCTCCGGGCGGCGCCGCTTTCCTCTGCACGCTCTCGTCGAGTCGTCTCGCCGTGCTGCCGTAACCGCCGGCGGTCGTGGTCGGGTCCCTGCACGGAATGTATCGATAATTGACTACCGTATCCTACAGTACTCCAAGACTACCGTACCTGGCGGGGTACTGAGGCAGCGGTCGGCGGTCGGGATCGATCGCTACCTGCGTCGCGATCGGAATGAAGGGTGTCGCAATGAAGGGTCTGCAATTAGCTAATAAATAACTTAATTAATAATTTTTATCAAACTCTAGTCGAATTTTCGACTACACTCTGTCCAGTTTCACCCATTTTTGCGCATCCATCGCATAAAACATTTACGCCACTCGTTAATATTTAGTGTTTATTAGGGAAACTCGCTCCCGCGAAATGGATGTTTCAACAGAACCAGTTAGCGAAGACATAGAACCGTTTTAGATCGTCGAATGGTCGAATAACAAGTTTAAAAACAAAACAGCAAGAAAAATGGCGGAAAACGAACATTTATCTTTTAAAATGTGGTTCACGTAGATCTTTGGAACCCGGCCAGAAGTCGCAATTTCGAAAATCACTGGAGAAAAACATTCAACTACACTCTCTTGAATGAACGTTCCGTGGGCCAACAGCAAAAACAAAGATTTTCGACCTTGACCAAAGCTGATCTACCTTTCTATGATAGATTCATGGTCAAAGGAATGTGACCCGTTGACCAAATGGAACAGTGTCCAGAGCCAAAACAAGACAGTTCCGAAAAAACAAAAACAAGAAAACAAGGCCAAAACAAGGAAAACAGCTAACCTCTCCTTGACGCTCCTCGTGCTTTTGACGCTAGCCAGGCTGCTTAGGCTGACCAGACTCCGCGAGCCGGCGCCGGCCTTCATATAGACGTCCGGCACCAGGTCCGGCAAATACTCTTCTCCGGCCAGAGCCGCGAAGTAATCTCCGGCCGGTCCACGGCTCTTCCTCGACGGCCCGTCGAGCGCGCGCACAGCAGACAGCGGAGGGGCGGAAGACATTGCCCACCGATCATCGACGGTCGGGGCCGGGAGCCGGGAGCCGGGTTGTAGTAGGAGCCGGAGGATGGGAGATGGCCGGTCGCGCGAGAGCCGGCGAGTGGGTGAACACTGAATATACGAGAAAATTCGAAATTATCGTCAAACTCGAGCGACGAAAACACGAAAAACTGCGATATGGGGACAAAGTGCCTCTGGTTTGAGAGATCACAGAGAATGGAGAGAGCGGCCAGAGAAGCAGAGTCTGCCTCGGAGCGCAAAGGTGATGCAAGAAAACAGCCAGATATAAATCTGGAGGGTGGTAGAGACGCAGAGGGAGAAGAGAGAGCGTGATAAATCGAGAGAGCAGAGGATAAGCGTTGTGTGTGAAAATACAAAGGCACACACGAGCGCTGGCCACCGCTTTCGGATCGAAATAGGGGGATACTAGACCAAATTGAACATCCAGAGGCTAGATCTGGTTTAAAATTGTATATGTCCACTAAATAATCAAGAAAAAGAGGTTATGAGAAGCATACAAGCATAAATTGAAACCTCCGGAAGCCAGATATGGTTCAAAAACCGCTAAATAAAAAAAAAATACGAAGAAGAAACTAGCGAATTCGAGCACAGAGTAGGCAAAGCAGACGAGTGTGAATGCATAAACAGCGAGTGGGAACAGCGGTGTCCACTAGCAGTGTCTAGGGAGATAAACGAAAACAAAGAGAATCGCGCTAACGAATTGGTGAATCACCACTACATGAATCAACTAATAAACCACAGCATTTCTCAGAATCGACGAATCAAGAAAAGAGTGGATGAATCTCGACTTTCTGTCAGAAACCCGTCAAGGATTAGAGAGAAAGGATAACTAGACGTCTCTGAAGCCCGGAACCACTTTGATTTTTGATTGATTCGAACGGCACCCTTGGTATAATTATCAAGAATGAACATAGTGAGGATATGTGAGAACTAGGAAACCGAAAATCACCTTCTTCTAAACTAGAATGAAGAGATTAGTGAATAAGCGCATACAAAGTGCATTCCAGATTTCCAGGTATAAATGGCCAAGGCGAGTTAAGTTTCAGGCATTCTACTAGAAAAATTACCTTAAAATCCGAGATATTACTGATTTCTTCGCCAGAAAAATACATAAATGTGAGATCCGGCGAATTGCCAATGAGTGACTCACTAATAAGCAGAGCGAACTAAATGACACTCCTCACTCCCTTCTTCCTTCTCTCTATTTCACACCCCGATCAGTTGACCTGAGCGCATCACACGAACAAAGCCGGCTCGCTCTCTTCCCTGTTCTCTCACCAGTCAGCTAGCGAGATAGTACTGCAAACTGTGAGGCTCTGGCCACTGGAATGGGCGATAGAGACGCTGGTAAACAAGTTCCACCTCAAATAGGGTAGATGAAGCTTGAAACTTAGCTGATTGAAAGCAGTTCATGCCAGTGTCACGCGCGTTAAATAGAACACTTGATTTCCCAACGCCGTTTTATACACTCTTGCAAATAAAAATGATAATGTGATAACCAAGCGCTTAGAAACACGCGCCCAGAGAAGCAATAACTGGCAAATGTCACAATATGATGAAACTCCGCTAGCCAAACATTGAAATGTGCTCAGATAGGCCCCAGCGAGAGATACAAGAGGTAGAGAAATGAAAGAGGATCTCGAGGCTCGAACACGGCACCAACGCACGAATAACTCGTGCAGTCCTGCATAGAAGAGTCGAGTTTTGCGTCAGAAAGATTTGAGGGGGGCTTAGTAAGTGTTTCGAGCCTCAGGAAAGCAGAGAAAGATGGAAAGCCAGCTGATATCCAACGTGATCGGGAACAGGGAAATAGAGTAGAGGAATGTCAAACCCGCCGGTTTCATGTTTCACAAATCTTTCATTGCAAACACTACCCGCGGGCGAGGAAATAACCAGCGTCGATCTAAAACTGAGGTTAATTCTGAGCTCACGAGCGCAAAGTGCGCGCTAATAGGGCGAAATGTGGCACTCCGAGTGTTGATAACCGCGCGCGCGTTATCCAAACAGGTTGCCACGGAGGTCGATCGAACAATGACAGCGCGAACCGATGGGAGGACGTGTGAAAGGGATGGTGTGAACGAGTGATTGGAAAGTTTCTAATGGAAACACACCCAGTGTTGTTGGCCAAACGAAAGGAAACAAGCGTGGCTGGGCGAAATAGTGACGCGATCGACTAAAATTGACTTGGAAGACTGGCAAAGGCGTAGCGTAGCAACATAATCGGCTCATGAAAGAGGGAAACCGGCAGAAGTTCGGTTTTGGGCTAAATGTGAAGGTGTAAAGAAACCTCGCGTGTCAAGTATAGTTTAGAAGTTGTCTGGAGGACTAGGACACAAAAAAGGAACATAAAATAAAGTTATGAAAGCGCGCAAATCACAGGAAAACTCGATCGAACAACGAGAATGACTCAACGAAATGTCGATACTTGATAAGTACCGTAACAAATTTGAAAATTGCGCGAACAGCGCAATTCGAATTACACCCTACCGTACTTTGTTTCTATTGAACTGGTTTTTTAATTTAAATTACTAATTAGTTAATTAATTAATAATTAAATAATTAATTAACCTCTTTTTAGGCTTTGCAATGGACAGACTCGGATCGGAGGCAATCCTCCTCCTCAGTCGGTTCTTCTTCTTCTTTCGTCTTCTTTGTCCTCCCTCTGATCTGGTTGATAGATGCACACCATTGGGGAAGGCCTCGTTATCGAAGCCAGGATTGATAGGAAGTCGCTCGATTTCCTCTCCGACTACGGTAGGCAGCGATCTGCAATCGACAAGTGACTTATCTTATTTTCACTTCATCGTTGAGATCATGTTGAGATCAGCTATCAATCTACAGCAATCCTGCTCCTTAGACTGCAGTATCCTGTTTTCAGCAATCTAGGATACATGCTTACCGACAACTGACTGTTTTCTACAGTAATCCGTGAAGAAGGTACAGTACTCACGACGCATAAAGCAGCGGGGTGCTCTCATCATAGTCCGAGTTGACCGTGGTGTGCCGGATCCGATTTGGCCAATTGGCCACTGAAGGGGGCACCACTCCTTGTGCAGGGGCGTCCATCGGACCGCCAGATGCGCGCCGCGATGTCTGAAAGGAGTACGGTATTTGGGGCACGATGGATCGGGGATTGACTATTTTCGAATTCAAAGCGATCATATCAAAATATAAGCAGCAGTTCCTCTATTAACTGCAAGTGACTAACTGCGTAAATGCAGGAAATTCTCTGGCAATTCCCTCTCTTTCTCTGTCTCGGGTAAACACACGGGAACAGTGGCGAGAGAGAAAGATCAGGATCGGCCCGCTGTTTTGTCGATGCACTCAACCTCACGAGTTACGCAATCTAGATACTGATGTTGTAGAAAACTACCGTAATCGAACGAGCAGCAATCGATAACTGACTTCTTAGTACTTCGAAATCTGATCTCATGAGAAAGATCATGAGGAAGAAAGGCTGTTGAGAGGGGTGCACTCAACCTCACGAGTTACGGAATCTAGATACTGATGTCTTGTAGAAGACTACCGTAATCTGCCGTCAACTGAATCGTCAGCTAACTTATTACAATTTCCCATTTAATTCTCATGAGACCAACTGCTGAGGAATACAAAGGGTAACGCTGAACTCTATTCGCTCTGGGAGGTTCTGACAAAGAATGAGTCACGTAATCTAGGTGCAGATCTATGACAGCTCACGTGAATCGTAATGCGAATTTATCTGGAAAGGGGAGAATGGGAGCTAATGACAGAGTGGTTTGCGTTCTTCTGTACTAGGATGATGCAGGAGGTTCATTAAAACTCACGTGAATCGAAATGCGCATTTATCTAGAAAGCAGCGAATGGAAAGTACATAACGAAAGGGTAATGGTAAAGTGGTTCGTCAAGGGGAATGTCATCAACAACTTCACTAAGGGCGTTCTACTTTAGTGTTTGCCATGATGACGATTGCTTCTAGTCGTTTGGTTCTTCAACTTTGAATTTGTCATTCTAGCAACTTTTTGCGCCATTGATTTGGCTAAATATATTATTAGAACTGCTTGCGAGAGGAGTATCAGTTCGGTTTCCGAGTTCATCATTCTTCAGGGATACGTGAAACTCATTTTGAAACCACTGTCTTGGCAACGTTCCAAAACCCAATTTCGCGGTGAGACCACAGCATTACTCTCTCACTTTCGCGTGCTCTCTCGCCTTGTCTCTGCTTCTCTCGCTATCTCTCGCCCACCCCCTATAGAACGCTGTGCACTGATCCACTGATCTGTTCATTGATCATTGAACGCACCTTCTGCAGCACATTCTTGATCAGCGAGGGCTGTGGGGGCTTGGTCTTTGACATGGATCGCTTGACGGGACTTCGGAGAGGGTTGACCTACAAATCGATAATCAGATACTGTTAATTTCTGTTCTCCCAGGCGTTTCTCACTCTTCTAAGCTAGTGTACCTGCAAATCGATATCCTAATAATAAGATATATTATGTGCTTATAGCCCTGGCATAAATTCTTCAAGAAAAATTTGTATGGTTCCACAGTTTTTTTGCGTGCATGATGTGAGTGAATCAGAACCAATGCCAAGATAGCAACAGAGTTTATCGACAACTGAAAGGGTACGGTAGCTAGCAGGTACCGTATACCTCATCGCCCTCCTCCTTCTTGATTATCGATTGGTCGGACTCGGACTCTTCCCCGCGGGATTCCGGTCGAGGTACTGTAGTGTCCACATTACCAAGGGCTTCGGAAAGATCCTGAAGAAAGGCAGTTATCGATCGCCAAGCGGTGTGCGGCTACCGTACCTCTCCGGTAACTCCTTCAGCAGGTGGAGGGAAGGAAGAAGGGTGGGAGGGTGTGCCTACGGTCGGTGTAGGAGGTGGTGTGCGGGCCTGACATGGGGTACGGTAGTTATTGATTTATCAATGGAATGCCTTTGGGAGCTATCGTCTGCCTGTATTTCAACTGTATCTTCAAGTGCCTATGAAACTCAACCCATTTCCTTGTTTTTTCTCTAAGAGAATTCTTGAATGAAGACACAAAATAGGCATGCTGATCAGACGAAGACTACAATTGATTCCCAGTCAGTTTTCTAGTCCCCGTTCCGGATCTATGAGTCATCTTATCAAGGTACAAAATGAACACAGAATCGAGTTCCCGCTTGCCTAACTTGAAGGTTGATGAAATACATGACATCTGGTCCTGTTTTTGTGCAGAATTGTGAACAAGTATGGCTAGATTCTCTCCCATTCTCTTCCCTAGAATCCCTATCGATCTCTTGTTTTGTTTCACCCCTACGTGTACATAGATAGTACTGATAACGCCATTCGCAACAAACCTGTGACATGGGTCGAAAAATCGATAGAATATTGAAGAAAATGACTGAATTTGATGAGAATTGAGCCCAATTTTAAGACATTTTTTCTTTAAAAATCAATACATCAACAAAAGGAGCAAACCGAAGTTGAATACGTTTCACAAAGTGCATGAAACCAAACGGATCTCTCTTTTAGCCGATGCGTCGCGGATTTCCTTTCGCTAAAATCAATAAATCAATAATCAAAAGAGATACCCCAGGGTAATTGATCGGCGCGCTGATCGTAGAGGCTACTGTATCTCCAAGTACGGTATCGTCCTCAGGGAAATTCAGGGACGGATAGACGGGTCGATCGAGCTCCGGCGACGGACCATCGTTGTCGGCCATTTCTGGAATCGATCGATTACCGTAAGTACCGTAACTGAGCAATTTCGAATCGAGACCACAAAAACATAGCAAAGTTCACGCATAGATAAGGTCACGCGAGCGAAAAATGAGGGACCGAATGAACTGGCTCTCTCCACTTCAAACGCTCTTTCGTTTCCCTAATTGCTCATAGGGCATCCAGATAACGACAGAGGGTGAGACCATTGGTCATGAGGGACCCCAAGAGCTTTTGCAATTTCGCTTCGTGACCTGAGTAAATTGACGTGAGAAAGGAACAGGGCAAAGTGAGGGCGCAGAGATAAGGAAATCACATGAGCAAAACCGAGGGACCGAGTGACCCCGTGAGTGGACTTAAGATTGCATCAGATTGATCAATTGATAGCAGGAACGGGGGATGCGAATCATGTGATCGAGTCAGTTTTCATTAACTATTCGCGTCTAACAGATCAATCAATATCAGGTCCTGATATTAGATACCAGGGTAATCCAGAAATCCTCTAATCAAGGATCTGGGAAATGAGGAAATGAGCAGCCCTGTCAAAAAATCGACAAGAGTTGCTGCAGTTTTTGAATTAACGTCTTGGCGCGAAGCAATATTTTCGAGAAGCGAATCGATCGCGCCCGGAGATAGAGGAACCACAGCATTCTGTCCCTACAGAAAAGGGGTGATCACTTTACATATCGAACTGCAAATTCGAAACTTGAGAGATCGCTGAAACATATCGCAATTCTCATTCTGAACAAGGGTATTAATTTTTGAATTTTCCCGCGTTGCCGTATTCGCGATATGTTTCAGAGATATCTCAAATTGCGAAAGTGATTTGCAGTTCGAATACGATAATGCGGGAAAATTCAAATATTAATCCCCTTGTTCACCCTTATCTGGAGTGAACAAAGGGGGTCAGAACGCTGTGGAACTGGCTACTAACTGGCGAGAAGATCACGAGGTTGTGGCCTATCATCATATCATGGAACTCTTGAGGGCCTGAAAGACTGCTAATCAACAATAGAGGGATGAACTGCGGTGTCTAATGCGAATGCGGAACTGAATAGAGGTCACGAGTGACCTATCGTGTCAACGAGTGGGAATCAATCGTCGTCCAGACACAAAAGATGCACATGTACACTAGAATAATGAACAAATCGGACAAAAACAGGACTTGGATTAAGGAAATGAGGAAGTGAGCAGTCCTGTCGAAAAATCGACAAGGGTTGCTGCAGTTTTTGAATCTACGTTTTGGCGCGAAGCAATATTTCCGAGAAGCGAATCGATCGCGCCCGGGTGCATGGACCTGGCACTGGCGGACTCTCCTTATCAATCGAGGATGAGAGACAAGGGGAATGGAGAGAGCGGCAGAGAAGTTAGAGACAGGGAGGCGAGGGAGTGTGTTCATTGAAGAGGGTGTAGATGCAGAAGGATGGTGAGAGAAAGGGGAGAGTGCGAAGAGGAGATAAAATATAGCACGTGAAGCAATTATTGGAGCGTTTCGACGACAAAAACGCGTGCGACGAAAGGTGAGGAGTAATCTCAGGAAAAACAAGAGCTGTTGCCTCGATGGCACATTTGTGAATTGCTATTTTGATTACTTGAAAACATTTATACTCGGTATTATGTATGTTTCACTATTCATCAATAATTATTGAGATTCGAAATAGTATGATATCCCAATATTCCCCCATCAAAATAAATTATCACAAAAATAGTAGATCATTCATAGAATAGTGCAGTACGAGGGCTGATTGGTCTCGATCTCGTCGAGTTCCTTGAGAATTTCAGCCGCCGTCGGTCGATATTCAGGAAGGTATGAGGTGAGACGGAGAATGAGGGAGGCCTGGGAATGATCTTGTTCAGAAAGGGACAGTAGAATGTAGGTGCTCGTGAAACATTTCAAGGAATAAAATAGCTGAACATCTCACAATAGTCGGCATCTCCAGAGCGAGTATCACAGGTATTCGTCTCTTCTGTTCATCTTCAGGGCTCTTTTCTTTCAGATCGTCGATCACTCCCCACTTCTCATCTCTCTTCATTGCGTAGACCATCTCGAGAAGGACAATTCCAGATGAGAAGAGGTCAACCTGGAATGTAGGCAAAGGTGAGCCCGTTAATCTAGGATCTTGTGTCCAGACCAGGTGTGTGAAGATTTATAAACCTGTGCCAATCCCCGCCCTTGAGTCTTGACCCCCAGATTACGTGTGGCAGGGTATAGCACGGTTTTTGTGGCAATAGCGGCTTCCGAATCATGCAAAGGATCAGCAGAAAGAATTTGTTTATGCTCACCTCCTTGCCATAATTAGCCGATTTCAGCTGCTCTGGTGCTGCGTATTCCCTAGTGCCCACGCCCATGGTATGCGAGGGGTTGTCTGCAAAAAAAAGATAAGAGCCCCATATCATTGGAATATCGCCCATGGTTTCGTATTTCATATATTATTTCGATATTCCGCAACAAATGAATGCTCACCGCTAGACTTTGAAAGGCAACTAAACAACATGTTGCGCAATAGGGAAATGAACCCCGCTTTTCACGAGAGAGAGAACGTAAAATGAGGAGGGCGAGGAGTGATTTACCTATTATACAACATGTTGTTTAGTTGCTTCAAAGTCTACTCACCGCTTCCCGCTCCAGTCACAGGCTCCACTCCATGGAGGCAGGCGAGCCCAAAATCACCCAGAATGATCGTTTGACGACGTCGGAATGACCAGAACGACGTCGGCACTTCTCTCAGAAAGATGTTGGCCGGCTGAACGATCGTTGAGTGTTTTCATTGATCACTTTTTGGGCCAATTTTTAAATGGAAATACCTTGATATCCCTATGGATGACGCCCTGCCCATGCACATATTCTAGAGCAGTCATGAGTTGACGGAAGAGGTCGATCATCTTTCGACATTCATGAACGTCGATGGGATCCGGCTTCCTGAATTGAGAAATAATCGCTGAGAAGGGGAGGGGAACACACTTGTTTCTGTGGAAAATGTGCTGATCGAGAGTCGAAGTTCCCAATTCCATCTGTATACAGACCACCTTTTGAACGTACTGAAAGGAATCATCATGAAGTTCAGGAGTTTGTCTTAGCTCACAAAGACTGCACGATCACTCCTCTGACTCGAGACTTCATCGTCACTCTCCTCGGGATTCCAGAATGCATCATCACTCTCCAGACTTGATTCGGACACTTTCCGGAGAAAACCCTGAAGTAAATTTGGTAACATTCGTTCAAAAATTAAAAATACCTCTCTATTCATCAGTCCACTTCTTCTTGATTCGGCTATCGGATCAAATGCTGTCGGAAGAAAGACCTGAAGTGAGTTACTTTGCTTCGTTTTACTACTTTACAAGGATTTTTCAAAGTTAAAGTGATAAAACCTGTCCATATTCAGTCCATGCTTCGTAGTATTTCACAATGTAGCTGTGCTGCAGGTCGGATAGTGTTTTCACCTCTTTGATAACCTGGTTAGAATACAAATTAGGAGTTGCTTCTTGAAAGGTGCTTACCGTATCTCCTTGCTGGTCATCATTCACTCTGACCCTCTTGATTGCGTATATTTGATCGTCCTTGACACTGCGTGCCTGCGGAAAGATACCAGAGTTTTTTGCGTTTTCAAGCTCACTTTGTACACCTCTCCGAAGCCACCCTCGCCGATCTGGACTGGCGCTGTGAAATCCTTCGTGAATCGCTCGATTGCTTCGTATCTGGCAAGTTGAGCCATCCAGTGTTCCCTGGACGGGCCATCGCAAACGACTTGAATTGGGCCGACCCCTGCAACATTTCGAAATGCGGCAAGCCGTGATTCTCTTCTGATGAAGATTCGACAATTTTCGGATTTATTACACTCTGGAGAGGGTTGTATAGAAAAAAATTCAGAGCTGAACATACTTTTTGGTAGGGTTCTCTTGGGATCAGTTTCTTCATTATCCGAAATGCTGAAATTGAGACAATTATCGGACCGATCAATTGATTTCAGGGGGGCAGAGGATTTGAGAGGGAGCTGTGCAACAACGACGAGTTTTCGATTGAGAATTAGTCAAAAACTTTCATAAATTTAAAGACTAGCATTCAGAAACTTGAAATGAGGGATGGTGTGAGGAAGACCGGGAGTGAGACGTGGCAATGTCGTTAAACCCGAATCAGGAATGGAACAGAGGAAAACAAATGAGTCAGTGTGGATTATGGCCGGGAGGAGAGTGCTGAGCATAGGTGGAGCAATAGTCTGACTCTCTCATTTCGCAATGCTCTCTCGTCCGTCAGAGAAACGAGAGAGCGTGGGAAAGTGAGAGAGTCAGATCATTCCTCCATAGATGATGCACCTTCATTGTCGGCAAAAGCTGGTGGATCACTCTCTTCATTCAACGCAGTCTCTCAACCGGTCGACCGGCAAGTCAGTGCCCCCAATGAAGAGTGCGATCCATCAGCTTTGGTCGACTATGAATGTCCCATAACATACGCAAGCTCCAGCGCTGTGGACTGCGGGCACGGTGCCTATCCGAACTGAGATCCATTCCTTTTATGTCGGCAAAAACATGTTGAAAGCATTCTGAATTTCAAAAATTGTTTCGAATCCCGTAAAGGCAAATACTACGCGGCATCTTATCAGCACGACGTAATCGGTCTACGATCTCTCTTCATTCGGCACGTTCTCTCGCCTCTCTGACTGGTGATAGAGTACGCGAAACGAAGAGACGACTTCTTGCGAAACGATCTCTTGTGGAGAGAGGGAAACAATAGTGGCCTTGTTCTGTTTCACAACAAACAGGGGATGGTTAGTTTACGATAATGCGAAGGTGCGCATGCTAGTGGCGACTTGTCATTGAAGATCCTCAAGAGTTTCCAAGACGCCAACAATCATGAATAGAAAATTGAAGAAAATCTGACTTTCTTACGCTGTTTCAAGCTATTTCTGTTCAAAAGCTGTTGTTTTATTTGAAAATAGACATCAATAGAGCAGGACATGTGCTCGGGTGGTCGTCTTTTTTGTTGTCCAAGTCGCAAGGCATCCAAAATCAAAAAAAAGATATGATTTATCTCATAAAACACGAGGGAAAATATGAAATTTTGTAGATTTATTAACAATTATCTGTACTTTCCCGCTACCTCGATGGACAATAATCGCTGCTGAAAATCTCCCTCGGCCTTCACTCGGCAGAGACCTATCTGTGGTGGGTTTTTTTTTTTTTAGTTGTTTTTTGTTGTTGTTTATGTTTACCTGTGTATTGAAACGTCTTGTCGTGCTCCAGGCCGTTATGGATAGCCTCTTCTCCAAGTGGTGAGCGAACTGTAAAGGAAGAAGGTAGAATCAGGGACGAAATTCTCATATGAGCCTCATTTGCACTGGTGGGAGAGTACGCGAATCGAAGAAACCATTTTTTTGCGAAGTCCTCTCTGGTTTCTGCCAACTACTGGGAGGGCGCCGGCCACCTAGTGGTTGGCAGAAATCAGCGCTCATGATCAAACGTCTAACAAAATCAATCCTAGTTTGGGAGGTACCTAGTCATTTCGTCCTCAACGAATTAGGTTTCGGATAATTGATAGCTTCAACTTACAGCAATCAGCTTCTCTGATTCAGTTAGCGATAAGGTATCGTAGATACAGCGAAAGTCGAGTTTCTGGCATTTTCTAGTGAGCATTGCTTGAATTATCCGGGAACTTGACGTCGGGCAGGGGGAGTAGCTAACAATTGAGATTGATCTGATCATCTCGGCAAGATTTAACATGAATTCGAGCGTTTCTGGAAGATTTGAAGTGAAAAAAGTGAAGAAAAACACAGAAATACCTCTATTGAGCCGCAGCACGAGCGAAATGTTCTCGCAGCTCAATTTATTTAGCAAATCAAGCCAGGAAGATCTGAAAAAAATGTTTTTTTTTCAGTAAAAGGAGGAATAAACTCACAAATCCGGATTCAGTGTGAGGTCGATTTGCACTAGGTCCAAGCATTTACCATCCAGGAGGTCAGAGCACTTGTGTATGAGTTCAGGGCCAACACTAAAGCCACTGTCAGCGAATAGTTCACAGAATCGAGATCGATGAATGAGCGGTTTCAAATAGAGTAGAAGCCGTTCCATGTCAGCTTGAGGCAAGTTGATGCTCAGATTCTAAAGCAAAATAAACGTTATCTCGTCAAAGAGAAGCGAGAGACTGTGGGAAATTGAGAGAGTCAGACAGGGAATCTGAACGTACGCTAGTGTTTACAAATCGGCACTCGTCTCTCCTCATTTTGCGTACTCTCTCGTCTCTCGGACCGGCGAGAGATCATTCGAAACGAGAGAGGCGCGTGCCGAATTGTCATCCCTTACGTACACCATTAATCAAGATGCTGAGCTGCGACTCTGTGGAATTCAAGTCAAGCTCTTTGAAGGCGGAAATTATGCAAAGCCTCCAAAAGAACGAATCCCTAGCATTAGTGATGACAAAGATAATGTGAGGCCAACCATCTCTCTGGAATAAACGAATTATGTTAGAATACGGGAATAAATTCACCGTTTTTGAGATGACTAGTCGCTTTATCTCTGTAGCTCGAGTAGATACAAGCTTGCAGACTGCCTCATTCGCCAATTTGCTAACCTGTAAAATGTTAAAGGTAAAAGTTACGGCCACAGAAGCGACTACGCCGACTGTCTCTAATCAATAAGTACGGAATATTGCCTTTTGAGTCCCTAGCCATACCTGTCTCAACTCCAGAATTGACACATCAGGCAAGAATTTGCAGAGATTGTTGAAGAAATTGCGAGGGTAATGATTCATAATCCGACTGATAACGAGAAATGAGGAGTCTAGGAGTATCTTGGCGTCTCTATTCGAACGAAGATGACAGACGCGTCGTCTTCGAGCAATCGTCTGGCTCTCTCGTTTCGCAATGTTCTCTCGCCGGTTAGAGAGATGAGAGAGCATGGGAAATTGAGAGAGCCAGATCATCTCTCTCATCGTCCTTGACCATGGCCTTGACCCTTCTCAACGCTGACCACGCGACCTTCTGAACCTCTCCTCTCTTCACTCCTTCCAACTCTGGTATTGCCCATCTAATTTTCTACCTAATAATAACCTGATAGGCTATCAGGTGGCCTATAAGGTGGGAGAGAGAGAGACCTATTATGTATGCGGCTTTTCATAAGAAATATATTCGTGGTAGTAAAGTAAAAAGGAGTTGTCTAGAAGTCTAGTGAGAGAAACTACCCTAGGAAAAGAACGAGTAATGCACAGAGAAGACAAAAAATCTGTTGATCAGAGAAAGCGAGATAGCATGCAAAATTGAGAGAGTCAGAACTGAAAAATGTGGGAGAAGCACGAGAACGTCTCGTTGCCACGGGGACGGCATGCGGATTTATTAGATCTCTGACTTTGAAAATCAGATTGTAAGGTCTCTGATGAGTTATGTGACTTTCTTTGGCTTCTACAGTCTTCAACGATAGAATTCGACTCTTGTTGGCTTCTCACATGTCCTTTAATCTTCTCACATGTCCTTTAATCTTCTCAGATGTCCTTAAATTCAAATTTCCAGTCGTAGTCATCCTCGTATCTCCTCATTTTTCCTATTTCTGAATCTTGAAGCCATTTCACTTTCTCTAGAATGTTGTCCTACCTGGGAAAGAGAGATAGCAAAAACAGAAAGTGTAGGAAAGTCATCTCGTTGCTACGGACGACTGCGAAAATTGGAGAGAGGAGGGGAGGAGGGGGGAGAGATAGGCAGATTAGCGTTCTCCCATCCCTTGTGATAGATAGTAGGCTGCCATTTCACGAAGCTATTACTGCTCTCTTTCTTGAAGTCATATCCTTTTCCGTATCAATCATAATCTTTTATTTGATTCTTTGCCGACTCTTTGCCCAGTTTCACAACTGCATCCTCGACCCCTCTAATGTTTCTCTCCCCCTTGACTCTGCCGTTTGCTACATCTTCCTTCTCTAAAATACTCTCTAAAATATCAGACTCTCTCAAATTCCCGTGCTCTCTCGCCTCTCTGACCGGTAGAAAGTATGGGAGGTGCGGAGATGCTTCCTCTTTCTCCATCCGACAACTGTTCTTCCGGCTTTCTTGCCTGAGGATGTTTTGAAGAGGAAGGAGGACGGCCAGTCGGGCTCTCTCGGTTTTGCATGCTCTCTAGCTGTATCTGATTCGAAATAGTGGGGAGAGACGGGAAAAGGCTCGGTGCCAAGCAGTGACGAGCGCTGTTTCTCACATCAGAGTTATCTCTAGGCAAAAGCAACCTAGGATAAGCCGAGACACGATAGAAGAGCGAAATTCTTTATTTTAGGCCATAATATATAGATTGTCAGGCATTGGTGCTAGTCCAGATAAACCCTTGGTGACGAGGAGAGCAGTGCCCCAGATAATGCTATGAGTCTTCATCGAAAAAGAAGGTTTCTGGCCTCTTTGAAGGTTCAATAGTGGGCTTCCTGATGCGAATCAAGCGATTTTCAAGATATGAAACAGCTTTGCGGAGGTTCAGTTCCGCATTGGTGAAGATGATGCTCTCTCGTAGGTCAAGGAACCGAGAGAGCGTGCGAAAGTGAGAGAGTCATCGATAGGAGACAGATGCTAATCGAAACGCCATGCGAGTGGGAAGGAAGTAAACATGTTTTTCTTGTTATTTTTGCTTTTCTCCGAACTACCCTGAGTCAGAAGTTTCCCACACCTCTGTTTTGCAGGCAAAAATTGTAGGCAGGTTAAGAAAAAGCAGTGGTGCTGATAAATTTGTCTTCATTTCTCACGAATTTTCTGCCTCTGATGTGAACTAGTGATGGCAATTCGGTCCGAGAGACGAGAGAGCACGCGAAATGAGGAGAGACCAGTGCCGATTTGTCAACACTAGTGTGAACATTTGGAGAAGGCGTGGGAAACGCATTGAATGCCGCTGATCGATGAACATCAAGCTAATCGTTAATGAGCATGATAAACATCGAATTAGCAGGCCTATTTGTGGGGTGGTATCTGGGAAATAGCGTTGATTGAGATCGTGAATGACTGGCCTTACTGGGTGCACCTAGGTGTATTTTCAATCTGTGAACAACTTCTGATTGCCTACCGCTTTCGATACTTAAGAAACCGTATTGAGACGCGTTCGGATTGTGTAAACCCCCGAACGCGGCGTGGAATCTCACCCATTTCTACATAAATATTTTCGCTGATGAGTGAACAGCCCCTCCTCCCTGATTATCTCCCTCACATCTAGTCATTAGAGATGGGCAGGATGAAAACTTCTCACGCGGAAGTATTTTTTCCCATCAAATCAATTAGCGGCAGTGTCCCGAACTGGGAATCATTGTTGAATCAGTGAACAGCCCTCTTCCCTGATCCCTCATCCAGTCGGACATCAGAGAGCCAGAAGGTAGATTGTAAACATGTTGAAGTTGAGAGGAGAGAGCCGTGCCGGTGTTGTTGTTTTCAAGGAATGGAGGGGAATAACAGAGTTATGGAATTTATCGTCGTCTACCTGCTAGAGATTCCGCTTCAATCAGTGTAAAGGAAGAGGTTTCAAGTCATTGCTGAACTTGTGGTGAAATTGCGGAAGTGTCTATCGAGTCTGATCACTGAGCTTGATTCGGAAGATTGCTGATGAGTATTGAGATGCATTGGAAAGGAGGCGAGGATCCATCCAACCAAGGGGGTTAAGAAATACAGTCAAAATGACGCATTATGAACCGTTTGTGGTAACTTACCGAAAGTTACCGTAGGACAGCGTAAAACATTGATTGCGGAGCGGAGACTGCATGAATCAAGCTGATTTTTTGAGAGGATACATAATTCGTGTGCCCCATCAATCTGACGTTCTTGAAAAATCGATATTTTGCATGCGTCGCGGGCGCGCGTTGCGT
>LS570398.1:212889-223282 GCA_900490775.1 Pristionchus maxplancki | reverse complement strand
ACGCAACGCGAATCCGCGACGCATGCAAAATATCGATTTTTCAAGAACGTCAGATTGATGGGGCACACGAATTATGTATCCTCTCAAAAAATCAGCTTGATTCATGCAGTCTCCGCTCCGCAATCAATGTTTTACGCAGTCCTACGGTAACTTTCGGTAAGTTACCACAAACGGTTCATAATGTGTCATTTTGACTGTATTGGTAGTGAGAAATCACGATCCCATCGGCGTGCGCACAACTCGCAGATTAGTCTGGCAACAGGCCACTGAGAAATCAGGATAGGCCGCTAGTTGCAGAAGACGTGGGGTAGTCGAGGACGCGTCACGCGTTAGTAAGCGACTCACCAACTTTACTTTACTTTACTTTACGTGAAGGTCTCAGATGGAGAATCTTTAGTTTGAATGCCTAAATATCCGCTAATGAACTCAATAAGGAGCCGAATCCACTTCCCTGAAGCGAGTTTCTATCCGAACTACTGCCCGGAAATCAGAGATACTGAATCGAGATCAAATTTCGTTGTGTTTCATAGCCATACGTGACGTAGAATGCAGTATGAGCTAACTCCCGAGCATTTTCGAAAATCGGAATGCGAATGTAGTGGGAAGTTCGGGCTCGAATTTCCCTTCTGATTCACAGTTTGGACGTGATATTGGCAAGAATACGAGCACCATAATGAATCCTGGCTGAAATAAGAACTGTGAACATTCAATTTCGAAGAGGAATGGCCTGACTCTCTCATTTCGCCATGCTCTCTCGTCGGTTAGAGAAACGAGAACGCATGGGATAGTGATAGAGTCAGATCATTACTCTTTTCGAAACCATGAGAATCCAGAGGGAAGTTCGGGATCAAATTACTCGTGCGCAGAGAGCATACGTGAGCAATGAACGAGCACATGGGAGCAGTGCTGTTTGACCTTGCTCAATGCTGTTCACCTCGTCATCAGTAGGTTGGAACCTCTCAAGATTACCTGCCCCCTCGCTTCTGTGGTTCTAAAGAGAGCAAACCGTGCAGTGCTCATCAGCAGAGAAGGCACAGAATCTCTCAACGCTACCTGATCTATCATTGCTCGAACCGTGTTCTCTATCAAGTCAGGCGCGATGGTCTCTCCATTTCGCATGCTCTCTCGCTGCTCTTAGATCGAGAACAGTGTTCACGTCAGCAGCAATCGTGTCCTCTCTTCATTGAGCCCGCTCTCGCGCTTCTCTGACCTGTAAGAAGTGGGGGGGGGGGGGAAGCAAAGCATCTCAATGTTACCTGATCTTACTCAAACCGTGCGTGATATATCACGTCTGGACCATCTCCATTTTACATGCTCACTCTTCTCCTTGTTCGAGAACATCACTTCTGCGCACTGCTCATCCCGTCATAGGGAGAGCAAGTCTCTCTCAGATTCACGTGCTCTCTCGCTAGTCAGGCAGAGATAGGGATCGTGAAGATTCAAGAGAGACGTTGTGCTTCATCGGTAGGGAAAGACAGGGAACAGAGAAGTATCTGCAACTTAGTGTGTCAACAGAAAGATAGCCATCGCCGCTATTCTTAGTGAAGGGGGGAAGGTGTTCCCCAAGGTCACGTATTCACTAGAAAGCGATGATTCGGAAGCTGTTCCGAGTGATTTTTGCTCCTTGGATACAGATTGAGAAGTTCATGTCAAAGAACGATGAGAATGGTGATTCTGTGAGGCATCTCCATCCGATTGTTGTTTTCTGATCTGCAAATAGCCCCGGGTCACTCTTTGACCTCAGTTGCTGTGGAATGACAATGTTTTCGCCGCAGATCGAGGTCTTCGGGATGGGTAGGAGAGCCCCTCTCCTCGCCCCTCTCTTGTTACTCCTCCGTGAGTGATCTATAACCCCCTGTGATATCAGGGAGAGAGCATGCGAAATGGAGAGACGTGGCTTCCTCTCTGACCCCCTCTCTCGGAAGGCATTCTATGCTGTAACGAGCGACAGATGAAGAAAGCACTCTCCTCATTCTGCCTGATCCCTCGTCTCTCTGACCCCTAGAGAGCATGCAAAATGAAGAGAGCCGCTCTCTGACATCCCTCGCGTCTGCCTATTCCTCGTTACGCTGAAGACTTCTTGAAGACTTCTCAGTTCCCCGTTGGCGAGAGACTGCGGAGAAGGAAGAGAGCGCAGAAAGGCAGAGTGAAACGTAGAGACAATTCGGCCGTATGGCCCCCTCGAGAAGATCCATTAATATTGATGATGGCGAGAAAAGGAGGCGAAAATGGGAGGTTCGTGGTGTGAATTCAAACCTGTCCTACCCTTGATGTGCATTATTTGGGGAAAATGGGGGCTCGTTGGCGAAAAAAATCATGATAAAGGGTAGATCAATCACTCTGGAGCTACAGTACCATTTCTTATTCCTAAGCAATTCCGAGCTGAGGAACAAATACCGATCATTCTCAAGTTGTAATGCAGCAAAAGTGAGGGTCTCGAGTAGGCCGGTGTCGGGTTTCTTTACTGCATAGCTGAAAGAGAAGGGAGATTCCTTCTCGTTGGTTTAGAGTGAAAGTTCTGGAAAAAGTCGGCAAACAATAAAGTGAGGAAGCCAAAACGCATGTAGTAATGCTCTCTGGTTTCGGTACGAAGGGGTCGAGGGAGTGCGGGATCGGAGAGACGGCAGAGAAAGAGAGGAGGGGATTAAGATCGACACCCGATTTGTTGTGCCGCTGTATAGCGGAACCTACTGTGCAGGTGCTCTCTCAAATTTGCATGCTATCTCGCTTTTCTATCAGTCAGACTGACGAGAAAGTATGGGGGAACTGCTGCTCTGTGCAAAGGAAAAGGAGTGATGGTACAGATCTCTAAACAACACCTACTTTATTGATCCCTTTGACAGGCAAGGGAAGATACGGAATGGACAGACTCTGAAGTAGAGCCACTTGGCGCAATGCCCTGGTGTATCTGTAGAGACCATGGGAAATGGAGAGACTGACCCTGCAAAAATAGTAGGCGAGTTGACTCAGAATGATGCTAATTCCGAGGGTTGCGCGGCGCGGGGTGAAAAGATCATCGCAAAAAACGGCACAGAGAACGATCGTTTCTCTCTGCTCTTCTCTGTTTCATCAGAACTGTCTGTTTCTCTTTTTTCTGTATGCTCTCTCGTACTGTCTAACCAGCCATTCTCCCTTCTGTCGTTTCTTTTGCTCATAATCCATGAAGGTTTGACGCAAGCACGTAGCAAGATGTGTTGGAATGGTCTCTTGTTCTCTCTATTTATCATTATCTCTCCTTTTGAATCCGTGATTGACAGAAGAATGACCGATTCTTGTTGATTCATTGCCAATTTCCCTCGATTCGCCAATATTAATCAGTTCTCGATCGCATACGGCATACGGTATTTCAGGAATCGATCGGGGTAGATCACCGATCCGCTCCCACTCGCCTTCCGTCCGCTCCTCCCGCTCTTCTCTCGCCTCCCTCGCCCCGCTCTCCACCGCCCGCACACTCTCTCGCCAAGTGGGCGGAGTCAGAAGAGGAGAGGGAGAGCCGATGCTCCGTTCAGCCTACCCGCCCCACTCGCTGCATTGCACCGCTGAGGAGAGGGAGCTCTCGCCCAGGTCTAGTGCCCCCTGGTCGCCCGACGTTTACTACTTCCTATTTTCCGGTCCTAATGCCGGCCCTGATCCCGGCTCTATCCCCGCTGTCCACCCGTTCCGCCATTTCGTCACGCTTACGCGGTCTTGGCCTGTGATAGCGCTCTATTTAGAACCTTTATTTTATTTTCGAATTTTTCCGGGCCCAAGGGCGGCCATAAAGTGGCGACATTGGCTTAGGCTGTTATCAGGCACCCTTTGCCGTCTTTCTAGCACTCTTTTCGCTCCCTTTCGCCCCACCACCACCTCATTTCCTCCCCCCGATAGGCTGATCTTTCGTCACGCCGTTTCGTGTTCGTGTTTCGCACCGTTTTCTGTCTAGTTTGGCTCACTTTTACGTGCTCTCGGGCGAGAGAATACGCGAAAGTGAGCGAGATTCTCGAAAATTCGGTTAATTAACATGGAATTTTTGCAGTGGTTCGAGTCCGCTTGAGCACCAACCGCCAACCATGTCCGTCGACGCCGCTACTATCAAGAAGATTGAGGATGGCTACGCCAAGCTCCAGGTTTGTTTATTTGTCGGTTTCCGATGCAATTTACGGCTTTCTATTACCGCAAGCGGTCTTGTACAGTTGTTTACCACGCGCAGCGCAGTAGCGGGAGGAAATGTGGAAGGCATTAGCGAGAGAGGGAGAGGACTGAATCAGTCACAGATTGCTAGCGAGACCGGGGAAGAGGCAGGCGAGAGAGTGTGGGAAATGGAGTGAGCGCGCGATAATTCTGATGAAATGCCATTAAACTAAGTGATGGTCGCGTCAGCGAACCGGAAGGCCCGCTCCAGAAACCTTGAAAATTGCTCGGCAATTATAGGGCCGCGATTCGAAAAGGGGCAATGGTCTTGAAATTATCTATGACCTGCCAGGGACCGAGGGTTATGGGGAGGGATTCGAATTCTAGCAAGGCCGCTGTCGTTTTTCCATCTCTTTCCGCCCCGCTCGAGTTTCGCAAGAGAGGACGAGGCCAATTTGGCGGGCTAATTCTCCTTATTTTGCGTGCTATCTAGCACTGTTTGACCACTAGAAGGATAGCAGAGTAGTGATGCCAAGTTGGGTAGTTCTCTGGCTCCACATCACTCAAAGTTGCGAGCTCGGGGGTCAGTGAGGCCACTTGGGAACCCCCGGCGAGATAGTGTGGCGGTTGGAGAGAGCGGGGAGGGAAGACGCTGATCCGTCCGATTTTGAATGATACGTGCAGGGGTGAGTGATCAGAGGGATGACGAAGGAAGGGAAGGGAGAAGAGGGGAGAGTGGGCACAAAAAAGCAAACCGAACCGAGGAGCAGGGGGAGAAGAGCGAAGGGGAGCGGGGAATGGAGCGGAGTTCAAACGCTGAACTGTGCAGTGTAAGTAGGTCAGAACTGTGAACTCTAGTAGAATAAATTGTTGTTTACTCCGTATTTGCGGGGTGCCAATTTTCTCGCTCCGAATGGACTCTAGTGTGGGGAGCAGTTATCTATCGTAGGTCAGAAAGGGGGATAGAATAGGCGAAATAGAGAGTTGACTCTAGTAGGATGCAGTTATTCCTCGGCCGAATGGGTAGTTGTTGTTTCTCTCCCGCTCTCTCCCGCCTTTGTGAATGGAAGAGGAGGGGGAGGAAGGGAAGGAGAACGCTCTCTCATTTTTCCTTGGTCTCTAGCTGGGCAGGGAAAGGGAGACACAGAAGTTGGGAGATTGATGGAGGGAACAGAAGGCGAAATGGGGAAAGAGGAGGAGAAGGGAGTGTCTGACTCTCTCGACTTCACTCGCTCTCTAGCTTTTTCTGACGAGATGAAGGATGCAAGTGGCATCTCTCTAGTGAAGGCCGACCCTGATGCGAATTGGAACCAGCAGAGCTCTCTCAATTTACCATACTATTTATCGAGCCGGATAGTGGTGATTGATACGTCCGTGAAGTGGCCCGAACACGGCTTATGCTAATCAGCGGACGCGGTCGGGCACTAATCCACAGTGGCGTACGCACACCGGTGCCAGGGGATTAAAGGTGGTAGTAGGAACGGTTTTGCAAGCGGAATAATAGATCTGACACGCAACGCGATTATTATGCTGACCCGCCGAACTGCCCAGCTCAAGCGGGGTTACGGTAATCGACCCTTCACTTCAGGGCGCGGCCGACTGCCACTCGCTGCTGAAGAAGTACCTGACGAAGGAGGTGGTGGACCAGCTCAAGGACAAGAAGACCAAGCTGGGCGCGAACCTGCTCGACGTCATCCAGTCGGGTAAGGGAGCTGACCCATGGAACGATTGGTCTGACCCACCGGACTAACGGGGTTACGGTAGCTAGATGCCATCCAGTCGGGTAAGGAAGCTGACCGAGCGGACTGGCTAATCTGACCCACCGGACTAACGGGGTTACGGTAGCTAGATGCCATCCAGTCGGGTAAGGGAGCTGACCCAAGGAACGATTGATCTGACCCACCGGACTAACGGGGTTACGCTAGCTTTCTGACCCACCGGTCTAGATATACGGTAGCTAAGTAGGTCACGGCTCCCTAGAGAGTAGTCTAGTCTCGTTTTACTCTTGCTGCTCTACTCGGGTTCTTCTCTTCTTCTTTCGGCAAAGGATATTGGTAAATAGATAAGGCGGCGAGGGGAGGGAAAGGGAGGGATGAGGAAGAGGGGGTTCTAGAAGATGCAAGGGAGTTTAGAAGGGGATCGAATTTCTCCCTTTGCCTCTTCGTTTATCCGAGACGCGCCTTGTCACATCTAGCAGTAGATGCGTGGGCTCTCTTAGTTGGGGGAGAAAGAGGATATGTGTCGAGAACAAACAAGGCTTGGGTGGTAGAAAATGCAGGGAGCATTTTCGTCTTCCCAGTAGATTTCGAGAATGAATGGGCCTCTGACGGGGAGAATGCAGTCGACAAGGGAGGCCCCCTCTTGAGCAGAGAAGAATGGATGAATGCAAGAAAAAAGAATGGGAAAAGGGATGAAGGGAGAACATGTAGTATGCATGACTGAGTGACGCGGACGCTTGAATTTGCGAAACATCGACTACCGTAACCCGCAAACAATCGCTGCAGGAGTCGCCAACCTCGACTCGGGCGTCGGAGTCTACGCCCCTGATGCCGAGGCCTACACCCTCTTCAAGCCCCTCTTCGACCCCCTGATCCAGGTTTGTAGTTTGATCTCTGATTTTTGTAGTTTGATCTTTGCAGGACTACCACAACGGATTCCGCCCCGACCAGAAGCAGCCCGCTACTGACCTCGGAGAGGGCAAGACCCACCTCCTGCCGGACCTCGACCCCGAGGGTGAGCCCATCGGGACTAGAGTGTAGTTTCGACTTGGACTGAACGCTGATCGTTGCAGGCAAGTACATCAACTCGACCCGCGTCCGTTGCGGTCGCTCGCTCGAGGGATACCCCTTCAACCCCTGCCTCACCGAGGCCAACTACCTCGAGATGGAGGGTACGGTAGCTGCACGACTGATTCGGATCGACTACTGATTTTAATTTGCGAATTGATAAATGAGATTAATATTGCAGGCAAGGTCAAGAAGATCTTCGACAACATCAAGGACGGAGAGCTCCAGGTAGGGTATCGAGACTAGAGTGTAGTCTCGACTGATCACTGATCGTTGATCTGCAGGGCACCTACTACCCCCTTGATGGCATGACCAAGGAAGTCCAGAACTCGCTCATCGCTGACCACTTCCTGTTCAAGGAGGGAGACCGGTGAGCAGTTGGGACTAGAGTGTAGTTTCGTGGATACGGTAGCCGCACGAGGAGCAGGGATCGAGGACTGGTTTTATTTAGTTAAATTTTGCGTATTCAATGCGAGTATTACTGATGGAAGCACAAGTGTGCCGGGTGATTAGCATGAAGTTTGCAGGAGCGCCAAAAACAATGTGCGGGCATTGGATTAGCACAACAAAACATGGGCGGATGCTGTATTTACGATAATAACGGCGTTACTGGATAGCAGTGGTTGTTATTCCATCCCTACTCTGTGCAGATTCCGCTCACTGTAATAATTGCAGCACGCGAAAACAACAACAAGAGTAGGGGGGGGGGGTGGCGCGAATAAATACGAATCAGCGGGAAATGCAAAAAGATTGTTGTTGAGTGGCGCTCTCGGATTAGCATTATCAACTAGCAGGTTACGGTACGGCATAAATAAAGCCACTTATCAATAATCGTTGCAGTTTCCTCCAGCACGCCAACGCCTGCCGCTACTGGCCCAAGGTACGGTAATTGGATATCGATTACCGTAACCCTGAACCTACAGTAACCAATCGATAATTCAGGGTCGCGGTATCTTCCACAACAAGGACAAGACCTTCCTCGTGTGGTGCAATGAGGAGGACCACCTCCGCATCATCTCCATGCAGAACGGCGGAAACGTCGGACAGGCGAGTACCGTAACACGCCGGGGGCACACCACACTGGCCGATCGACGACTGATTTTAATAATCCCGGTGCATTGCAGGTGCTTGAGCGCCTCATCAAGGGAGTCAAGACCATCCAGGCCCAGGCTCCCTTCTCCAGGTGAGATCAAACTCAATCGGAGAATGAAGTGCGCCAGCAAAATCAAGATTGATGATGGCCTAGTGCAAATTTGGACGTGAGGGCTGATAATGAAGTGCGTCGATTGCAGAGACGAGCGTCTCGGCTGGCTGACCTTCTGCCCCTCCAACCTGGGCACCACCGTGCGCGCCTCCGTGCACATCCGCCTGCCCAAGATCTCGGCCAAGCACGACTTCAAGTCCATCTGCGACGGACTCAAGCTCCAGGTACGGTGGCACACCAAGCTATTCTCCGGCCCGGGTTCCCGGCTCTGAACTTGCAATGAGAGATTACGGATATGTTGCAGATCCGCGGAATCCACGGCGAGCACTCCGACTCCGAGGGAGGCGTCTACGACATCTCCAACAAGGTACGGCGGCGCACCAAGACTATTTACCGGCTCTGGATCATGGCTCCCGGCTCTGAATTGACAGTAATCCTTGCAGGCTCGCCTTGGTCTGACCGAGTTCGAGGCCGTCAAGCAGATGTACGACGGAGTGAAGCACCTCATCGAGCTCGAGAAGAAGGCCTAAGCGTCGGCTCTCGCGGTTCCGGCTTCCGGTCGCGCCGATTTCCCGGCCCCGGCTCCCGGCTCTCCTCCCCCATCCCATCTATGTACCCCTGGATAATACGCTAGTAATGATGATCTTGATTGGCCCATTGTAACAAAGATACCTCTCCCCCATCCTCCCGCTTCTTACTAAAAGTAGATTGTAAAGACGTACACGTTGAGTAATTTGAGCACACTTTGATAAATTATCTTCTTTTGATGATGATGTGCAGGCTCTGAATGTTTGTACGAAGGGAAGGGATGTGATGTTTGTTAGAAGGAGAAGAGGGGTACGCAGTAAGGTTTGGCCAGAGGGGAGGCGATCGCGTTGAGACATCGTCAGACTCTCGTTTTCGCATGTTCTATCTCTGTCTCTGACTGAAGAGTGATTGTCTGACAAGGAGAAGCAGCAACTGCTTCTGAACGTGGCTCCGAGATGTGTTTGTTGTAAAATGGAGAAGGAGATGAGTTAGGATCGGAGAGAGAGGAGAAGAGAAGGGGTCAGAGTTGAAGACGAGATCTCAATGCAGATGAGATTGCAGTTGAGTAGTGCAGAATAATCACTGAATGAGGTAGACTGCGGAATATCTTACGCATAGTTGCTGTCTGTCAAAGCAACTCTCATTGTCAGTTGAATCAATTTGAATGAAACCAGCGAATCCAATTTCCCCTTAATCACATTCTCCCTCGCCCTATAAAACGCGTACATTTCCCCTCCCTCGCTTCATTCCGCACGGTCGATAGTGATGGTCAAGGATCACAAGGTGAGCTCCCTCGTCTGCTCCACCGTACCCTACAGTATCCCACCACGCCTAGATGTATCCTACCGTAACCTACACCTATATCTACTGTACCCTACCGTACCTGATCTCTGAACCCCGTACCCTACCGTACCTCTCTCTGCAGTCACCCGAGAAGTCGTCCGCCTCCCGCAAGCGCAGCAAGTCGCCGGCTCGGGTACGGTAACCGCGACGGTATCGATTGCTACCGTAATCTCGAGATACCGTAGTTAGTCAATACGCAATCGATACCGTGCCACTAACCGCCGGTCCTGGCCCGTCAGATACAGCATACTGTAGAATCGATTAAATCAGGAAGCGGCAAGCTCGAAGACGCGCAAGAACGCTCAGAAGAAGAGCAAAATGAGCAAGGTACGGTAATTGGCACGATGCCAGGAATTACGGTAGTCCTGGCACGGAGCCAATTCCCCTGATTCAGGAGGAGCTCAAGATCCGCGACCTCAAGTACGTAAGCACCGTCAAGAAGGAGGCCAGCGACGAGGTATACGGTGGATACAGTAACCTGGAGATATCGATTGGATACTGTGATACTGTTGGGGTCTCTTCATTGCACGTGCTCTCTCACAGGTCAAGGAGGAGAGAGAGAATTGAAGAGGCACATTCTTGACAGACCTAATCGTAGATCACTATATTATATATATTTTATATTTTATCTACGCTCGAGGCGCAACGAGACACGGGGAAAAATATAAATGTGATATTCAGTTAATGACTCTCAGGAGGGTAGTGATCTATGTAGGTGAGGGGGAGGGGGGGGGGATAGTCGATACTCGCAGTCAGCACTCATCTTGTAATCGTCTGGCCGTTCTCTCATGGATGGTGTGAGAGGGGAGGGAATACGAGGAGGAAAGGACTCGTGGTGACCAGGTTTACTCAACTCCGAGTGAAGACTAGCGAGATCGATTGTAGTTGTCGTCGGTTGTGAGGAGTGATTGATGGGATGGGG
>LS570398.1:186862-197157 GCA_900490775.1 Pristionchus maxplancki | reverse complement strand
ATTCTACCTAAATAGTGAATATGAAGGTTAACCTAATTAATCTGACTTTATAATATTGCTCCAAAATATTTCGCTTGGTGGGAGCCGGAGCGGCAACCGGGATTTGTTACATTTTGTTAGGAAATCTCGACCGTGGTGTGGCAACGTGCGCATCATATTTTCACAAACGCTTTTATTCGGGGTGATCACTCCGTGTGACAGGTGGTTTGCCATGAGCATGGCGCTGAACTTTTGGATCTCAAAGGATAGTTCGCTGTTTCATCAGTAGAAAACCTGGTGAAAAAACGGTTATTCATTTGTCAATATTACTCCATTCAGGCTGCAGTACTTCGGTCGTGCGGCAGGTGCGACTGGCCGCCAGCCACTGCCCGCCCATCGACCACTCCGGGAGGCACTCGTCAGGGTGGAGAGGTACTGTTGTTGGTGAGATTATCGATTGACCGATTCATTGCTATCGTTTGCAGGCCTCGTCCGACCGCCCTCTCCCTTCCTCTCTCCCGCACTCCTTCCCTTCGTCTCTTCGATGGGCACCCAGTTGCTGCAGGGGAGACGCGCCCCCTTCTGCCCCGTCGAGCAGGTCCGTGTCCCGGGAAGGAGGGCAACAGCGATATATAGAAGAAGGAATATTGATGACACTGTTCTAATTTCGTTTTAGTGATTGTATTTTATATCATGCTTGCAATTAGAAATTAACAGGTAATTAGTTATTGCGCCGTTACTTTTGGCACTCCCGAATTGGTTGTGCTCTAAATTAATTAATGCCCTGCCATTACTGTTTGGTTCACATTTGGGATGATATTCCGAGCGATATTGTCTGAAAATCCCCTCAATCAATTTGTTTTTCATTTCCTTCCTCTTGCAGGCCTCACTCCATCGCCCCCTCTCTTCCTCGCTTCTCGCCCTCCCTCCGTTCTTCTCTCTTCGACGGCAACGACTGCCCTCGACCTCGTGCAGGTTCGTGCCCCCGGGAAGAGGAGCGGATAAGAGGGGTTGAAAGCCGATAACTATATTGCTGTGCAACTTGATGCAAATTTCCCCTTGCCGATGGTATTTTTCACCACCAGTGTTGCCCTCAATTGACGGATAGTTATGAGCTACTCGTTAGTATTTAGCACCCGCTGAATTACTGTTTGTCAGGGTCTTTGTCGTCTCTTGCGTGGGTGTTTGAATCTTTTTATCTAGTGCGCTGCTGCAAGGGCAGAGCACTTGATCTTTAATCTTTAATCTTTATTCACCAACGCGACATGTACCGTCCAGGATTTGAATGGGGGAAGGAAGGTTGGTTTTTAGGCTCGGTCACAGCGAGCTCTGGGGGGAAGCTCTGGGATCGGGTCAATGTTCTCAGAAATTTAGAAAAAAATGAAAAATCTCACTATGTTGTTCTCACTATTGTGATTAATCTTACTTTCCTCCTTTCACCCAGTTAATTTAATTTCCTCTCTATTAAATATTGATCGGGGCTCTTTGATTTTATACTTGCTGAATCGTGCTCGGGAGTGAGACTCCGGAGTCATTTCTCAGTCTCACTGGCCTAGGGGTCGGTCGGAAGAGGAGAGGAATAAGAGGGAAATAATGATTTGGCATTGCGCCAACTCACTCCGGGCATTCACTCCGGAGTCGATCAGTGCTCCGGAGCACTTTTCTCATTTTTTCCGGAGTGAGCGCGCCGAACGAGCCGGTCGAAAATGAACTCGAGGAGTGAAATGACTCGGCGAGCAGAACAACACGACTATTTACAGGCTGCGGTTCTTCAACGACTGGCGCTGGTCGTGCGGCAGCTTCGACAAGCCGCCCTCTACCACTCTCGGAGGGTTCCTAGGGGATGAATGGTACTGGCCGGGTACTGAATAGTACTACTGGGATGGAGATTATCGATTGATTACGTTCCTTCTTGCAGACTTCCCTCGGCGCAGCCTGCTCGCCCTCCTCTCTTCTCCCTTCCCTCCGACGAGGACGATGGCCTCCTTCCTCGGGCCAGTTCAAGTGAGTTTGGCGAGTTTGTCGCAATCTTTGCTATTTATTGTTCATATTTCGAAAAGCAATTGCCCGTATGCAATTTTTTTTCTCCTTTGACGGGATGCCAGCAATATTCTTCCCCGGCTAGTATTTTGTCTAGATGGATTTTCCGGATCTGCTTTTATGAAACAGTAAAAGTTGCTCTTTACTAAAATATTGTGTTTCATTAATTATTTTCAGGCGGCGGTCGATCGTCTCACCGGCGCTAGGGGGGAGTGGGAAGGCGTGTGAGAGAGATGAAGGGGTGTAATAAATAAGAACCATGTGCCATTTTTGAAAGTTCGCGCAACACAAGAAAAAACATATTTATATCATAATTCAGTGCTTGGAAACAGTGGTAATAATTGGTGGCCTGGAAATGTATTTTTTTGTGACAGGTCGGCCCTGTTTTTTTTCGTTTCCTGCCAATTATGTACGATGCGTAATTATGGGCGATGCGCGGTAATCATACTGCATAGTCTACACGAATATCCGATAGTTTAGATCGAGATAGTTTAGGCCCATCAATTGTTTTACCAATCTACGTTTTTCACCCGCACGCAAAAGTTGACAAGCCAAATTATGAACTCCCAACGATCCCAAAATGTTGACAATTTACGGTTTAACCCCTCTCATCTATTTTTCTTCATTCCGGTCCTGCCAGAATGTTGAAAATGTCGTGAGGGCCAGTAGGGTTGAGACGTTGATTTTCAACATTTTGGGATCGTTGCGAGTTAGTAATTTGGTTTGTCAACCGTTGTGTGCGAGCGAAGGACGTGCATGGATCGAACAAAAATAAGTTATGTGCTCAGGAGAAAATAAATTTTCGCCAATTTCCGATGGTTTAGTGTGAGCCTGCGCTGATGGGCGATGCGCCGCAATAAATTATACTGCGCAGTCTACAATATTATCCGATGGTTTAAAAAATGGTTGATGTATTTTACTTAAAACCATTGGCGTAAAATTATTTTTTCCTTGTTCAAATATTCCATCATTTGTTTTATCAATCTACGTTTTTCACTCGCACTCAAAAGTTGACAAACCAAATTATGAACTCGCAACGATCCCAAAATGTTGAAAATTTACGGTTTAACCCCTCTCATCTATTTTTCTTCATTCCGGTCCTGCCAGAATGTTGAAAATATCGTGAGGGCCAGTAGGGTTGAGACGCTGATTTTCAACATTTTGGGATCGTTGCGAGTTCATAATTTGGTTTGTCAATCGTTGTGTGCGAGCGAACGACGTAGATGGAAAAAATAATTTTTACTTGCTCAGGGAAAAAATAATTTTACGCCAATGTTTTTAAGCAATCAGTTTTTTGCATGTTCAGTATATAAAAAACCTGAAACCTCCGAACGTTTTAAAATCGAAAAATGAACCCTAGCCTCTCTTGAGAGTTGTCTGTTTCAAACATCGAAAAAGCGCGACAGGCAAAGCACGAAAAATATAGACACCATTAATTATTAACGACGTTTCCTTTGATTTGTTCCGCAGTTTGGATAGTGTGCTGAGAGGATAAGAGAAGATGGGATGGGAGCTAGAGCAGGGGTTCAGTAGGGTAGGGCGCCTTCCCCTCCTCCCCGCAGCTGGAGACGAGACGAGCCATGGATGGATCGAGAGGTTGGTATATGAGTGACACTGAAAAAAGTCATTTATCGATTGATTTTAGGATCGCTCATCTCCTCTGACGAGCCCTCCCTCTGGTGCCCCGCCACAGCAGTGCCCGGGCAGGTCCGTGTGGTTAAGAAGACGACCCACACTCGACGAATTGAAATTAGCCATAAAGGCAATAATGATCATGATCATGTCACCATACCCTTGTATTTGTTGTGCTTGTATTTATGACATATTTTTTTTGTATAGAAACTTAGTTTTAGTGATAGGGAACGTTGATGCTTTCACCAGCACATTTCATCTTTTGTGAATCTGTGATTGAATGCCGATGTCTTGCAGGCCTGTCTCGTCCTCGCGCGCCGTCCCTTCTTCCCTTCTTCACCCTTGGAGATGCCATCTGCCTGCGGACGTCCGCTTCCTCCTTCCTGCCCTCGAGCAGGTTCGTTGACATGATACTACGTTTTTCACAAAACTTGACAAATAAATGGTCCGCGCGTATGGGGAAATTAACGAGTGTTGGAAAAGGCGTTCTACCACACCACATCCATTTAAACACGTTTAAATAGGATTTAAGTGTCCTAAATTAATTTTAATGCTTTTTCGTATTATAATTATTTTAGCTACAGTTAAAAAGATTTTGAAAAATCAGTTGCAATTCGTAGAAATCGAATAAAAACGTTTTTAGTCTGCGGAATTACGTTATGTCCGGACTATTTTAAAAACGTAGTATGTGCACGAATGTTGATGGAATCGAGGGCAACTTGCAGTAATTTGATGTTACTACTTAGGATGTAGCCTTGGTTCCCTCCTATCTTTTTAGTACAGGCATTCTTATTTTAGTTTTGATCCTGTTTGCTCTAGTGTTCTAATTTTTATTGAAATGTGATGCTGCTAGTTTGATTAGGTTTAGCACTGGCCTCCTACATTTAGTTTTTTTCTTCTGTGCTGTCAAATAATTAACTTTTTATGTCGTACCGAATTATGACGAGTTTCTCCTATTGTCTGGTATGAAATACTAGGTAATGTCGCTTCTGGAGATTGCTCTATTCTTAGTTTCGGCTGTGACGTGGGGCTCCTAGTCTGCTGTTAGCCCTAACTGTAATGGTTCAGCCCTTATGCGCCTTCTTTTGGCATGGAATACTAGATGATGACGTGTATGGAAATTAACCCCTGATCCCCTTATTGCATTTGTCTGGATTGTCATGTGAAAGACTTTGCGCAGCTTGTTAGCGGGTGGTTACTTCAACAATTTTCCATCAGCCACCTGATCTGATCTGATTTGTCCTGGTTTCCCTGCTTGTATTTTCCTGGGTTCGAAAGTAGAAAAATTCTGTGGCGTCAGTCAGTCAGAAATAGCATAAATGTAACTATGTAATAGAGGAAGGTGTCACTAATTGTGGTTACACTAATTGTGAACGGAACTGACGTACTGGTGAACCAATGGGATCCGTTCAAATGCTTTAATCCGAAGCGTGTTCTAATACTTGTATCTAGTAGAGTCAGATGTTTGATGTAACTTAGTTGATTCGCTGTTTCGCCTACTGTCAATAATAGTGAAGTGTCTACTGAAATGGTTACTGCTGTTCGATTTGTTAATTAGCGTGGAAAAATAGTGGGCTTGTTGGGATGGATGCAACTTCATCCAGTAGGTTCGCAGTTTCAAACGATGATGTCTGAATTCTGCTAAGCTTGTTGACAACAACTGCAGATTTTATTCATCATGAAATTTACAATAATTCGTAATAATTAACGTTTCCCCCCAATCCACTAGTGATCAGATAAGTAGGTTCGCCGTTCAAATATAGGTGACCACTAGTGAAACTGCGATGTGTGAGGAAGACAATGTTATCAAACGAAGTGATTGCAGTTGCCCGCCTTCTCTCGGCTCCTTCCTCTTCTCCCTCTCTCACCCATCTCCTCCGATGAGCGCTGAGAAGGGAAGCGCCGCCCCTGCAGTGCACGAGCAGGTCGGTGTGGAGGAAAAAGAACCACACTGCGAATCGACCGCAGAAATGAGCCATAAAGGCACCAAGAATCGTGATTGTGTCACCAAAATTGTATTTTTTTGTGCCTCTATTGCTGACATATTTTTTGGATGGAATTTTAGTTGTAGTAATCGGAAATGTTGATGCTTTCACCAGCACGTTTCATCTTTTGTTGATCGGTAATTGAATGCCGATGTCTTGCAGGCGTAGGTCGCTCTCTCGCCCGTCCCTCCTGCCCTGGAAGCAGTGCCGCCGGCTGGAGAGCAGCCGACTGCCTCGTCCTTCCTGCCCCTCTGTGCAGGTCCGTTGACAAGTCATTCCATTTGATAATGTATGCTCACGAATGTGTTTGTGGAATCGTGGACGCGATCAAGTGGCTATAGTGAAGTTGCTGTACTTTTAGTTTTGCTTTAGCTCTCTAGGATGGGTTCTAACGCGTTGCTGCTAGTTTCGTTTAGGTTTAGCCCTAGTCCTCTCTTTCTTGTAGTGTTTGCTGAGTTGGCAAGTGAATGATTTGCTGGGGCATATCAAATTGCGACAGGAAAGTTGACAAATCTCGTTTGCTAATATGTACTAGGTGGTTGCGCTTCTGGAAATTAGTCCTTGCATTTTCCTCTGTTTGTATTTTTGCTGGGTTGGTAAGTGAAAGGCGATAAATACTAGGCGAGATATTTTTGCGCTGATGCTATTTCGCCCCACAGCAAGTCAGAGAGGGGAAAAAAGCTCATTTGCGTGGCGGAGCTCCGCCGAGTTATTCCGCGCCGAGCGAGAGAGAAAAGCGGTGTGAAATGAGGGGTTTAGCAAGGTTTTTCGAACGTTTATGCATGCAGCTACTGGATGAGATAAAAATTAAATATGTTTGGACCGTCACCCTATGCGTAAAGGGTTTAGGGAACGCTCTGCACAGGAGCCGAGTCAATATCTTCATCCTCCGCTGAGGAGATAGCTCGAGAGTACCAAAAATTGCCTATTTTGGCACTTTTTCTCTACTTTCTCATGCATTCTTGCCTATTGCTACTGCATGTGATCAAAATTGAACATGCTCGAACCCTGACTTGCTGTGCGCTAGGGTTGTCTATACGGAATTTTATTCCGCAATTCCGCATAATTTTCCCTCTCATTCCTCATTCCGCATCTCGGCCGCACCGGTTCATTCTAATGCGGAAATTCCGCAGAATTGCGGAATTTCCGCATTGAAAATAGCTCTGGGAAGTCAAAATCTATATGAAGTGAAACTGAAACATAACCCCATTCCCGCCTACAAAGAGTGAGCGATGCAAACCGATCTCGCCAATTCGAGAGATGAAGAGTGAGAAATGCGGAAATTCCGCAATTCTGCGGAAATTCCGCATTCGAATTGAAAAGGCCGACCGCATTGCGGAATGAGGGGAATAGAGGAATGAGGGGAGGGGAATTCCGCATTCCGTATAGACAACCCTACTGTGCGCCCTAGTTTCCCTGATTCTATTTTTTGTCTAATATTAAGTTAGCTTTAAAAAAACTGCGGAACATGAGGCCCTTTCAGAATGAAGTTAAGGGGGACCCTTATGATTTTGTGTTTGCGATTTGATGTCTACCGTTTTCCATTTTAGTCTCTCACCTTGCAATTAGAGCCCCTGCTTCTTTCAGTGACGATCCTTACGCTTTGAATTGTTCGTAGCGCTGAACCTGCGGGGCCGGTCACCCATCCCCTATTATGATTCAGTGGTTGGGTTTATATATCCATAGTCTTTAATTTCTCTCTAGAACGTCACCCTCCTTGCAGTTTTAACGCCTGCTTCTTTCATTTGCTTCCGTTTTAGTTAGCGATATTCACCCACATTGCAATTAGGCCTATTACTTTGAGGATTTGTTGAAGCGCAAAACTGCGGGACGGGTCATTCATCTAGTGATATAAGAGTCACCTCTTTTGATTCTGTGGTCCGGTTTTGGATTTTTCATTTCTGGTTCCAGTTTGGCTCTAGGAACATTGCCCACCTTGAAATTATGGCGCCTGCTTATTTTAGAAACCATTATAACACACCACTTTGAAGAATTAATGAAGCGCGAAAACTGCGAGACGTGTCGTTAATTTATTGGTGTCAGGGTCGCCTCTTGTAATTCTGCGGTTTTGTCTATTTTTCCCTGGCTATTTTAAATGCGCTCTGGAATCCACAAATAACGTTGATCAAAGTGTAGTGGAGTGTTCAGTGGTTGGGTTTTTATATCCCTGGTCTTTAATTCCCCTCTAGAACATCGCATTCGGACCCCCTTTTTTATATAGGCCATCGTTGAATTTTAAATTAGGTTGAAGCGAAAAACGTGCGGGGTGGGTCACCCATCCCCTATTATTCGGTGGTTGGGTTTTTATTTCCCTGGTCTTTAATTTCCTTCTACAACATCGCCCTCCTTGCATTTAGAACCCCGTTATTTTTTATAGGTCGTCTTTGAATACAAAATAGGTTGAAGCCCGAAACCAGTGGGTTGGATCTAGGGATGTCAATTCAATACCCAATACCAATGGAAAAGGCCAATTAATTGGGTAATTGGTATTGTATTGACCCAATTAATTGACTTTTATTCCCCATTTTTCGATGGATTTAGCGGCCGCAAAGTCAATTAATTGGGTATTGGAATTGATCTGACAACCCTAGTTGGATCAACCAACCTGTTATGTAAGGGTCCTTTCTCTCTACGAATATTTTTTACCTTGGGTTTATAACGCCTGATTTTGTTAGACCATCCTATCACTTTGAAAATTGGTTGAGTGTAAGGTGTATTGACCGGTTGTAGGATCTCTCAGAGGGATACAATAGTTTATCGACAGTGTGGCTACGGCCCCATGATTGAGGGGGGGGGGCGTTATATACGCATACAATTCAAGGGCAATAATCGAATGCTTGTTAGATGGTGCTTAGAGTAATAGCTAGATCTAACACAGGAAACGATAAGCTATCGATCGATTGAAGGGGAAAGAGGGGAAGAAAGAGTCGGAACGAAAGAAAGAAGAGTCAGAAAGAAAGAGTTCGCCTACTATGTTTCCGTGATTGGTTTAGATATCCCAGTTTCTATGCGACTCCCTGGTCTCTAGTTTAGCTCTAGAAATTTCGCTCACTTAGCAGTTGAAACGCTGCTTCTTTTAATGACGATCCTCTCACTTTGAAAATGGGTAGAAGCGCGAAACCACCGGGTTGGGTCACCCATCCTGTAAGGGTGCTCATGATTCAGTGGTTGGTTTAGATATCCGTGAGCTCAAATTTTGCTCTAGAAACATCACCCACCTTGAAATTAAGCCGCCGGGTTTTAGAAACCATTATAACACAACACTTTGAAGAATTATTGAAGCGCGAAAATTGCCGGACGAGTCATTCATCTAGTGATGTCAGGATCACCTCTTTTGATTCTGTGGTCTGGTTTTGATTTCGAAAATAACTTTGATCAAAATGGAATACATGTGATTGAATGCCTTTCTATTGCAGGTCTCTTCCTCGGCCCCTCCCTCTCTCGTTCATTCGGGGGTGCCCCCGTCTATCCTCCCTCTACGACGACGGAGCGCCGCCCGCCAGTGCCCGAGCAGGTCCGTGTGAAGAAAAGGTTACCCCCTGGGAGCAACTTTTGAGCGTTTTCGATTTTTGACCAGTTCCCGATCCCCCGTTAAAGCACGAAAGGTACGGGCCGTTTAGTTTGTATTTCCCTGGGCGCTAGTTTGTTTCTACTAGTTTTATCCTCGTTCACGTTATAACACCTGACTTTTTAAAGACCTTCCTAACTGTTGGTTTAATGAATCGTTTAATTATTGGGTTGATAATGAAACGCGAAAATTTCGGGGCAGATTACCCACCCAGCGCGAGGTCCATTCAGAGTGACAAAACGCCCCTGTCAATGTCAGCATCATTCGATTGCTTTGAAGTAGAATTGAAGCCTACAAACTGCGGGGAATGAGGCCCTTTCAGAATGAAGTAAGATGATTTGGGTGTCTGCAATTTGATGACTATCGGCTTCTGTTTTAGTCATTCGCCCACCTTGCATCGCGAGCTCCTGTGAAAGTTGAGCCTCAATAGATTATTTTAAAGTAAATATGAAGCCGAAAAACTGCGGGGCGGGGTCGATTCGGCCAATCAATAGGACCTCCCTTATGAAATGACGTTTGCGATAAGAGCACCATTGGCTTCGTTTTAATAATAATAATAATAATAATAATTTATTCATATCAGGCGCTAACGCTCAGATGAGGCTTCGTTTTAATCTAGGATATTTGCGCCCACCGCCCGTATCATTTTGAAATTGGGTTGAAACGTAAAAAAAACTTATTTTAGGATTTATTTAATTTTTATTTTGCAAATTGGGTTGAGACGCGAAAACTGCGGGGCGGGTGACCCATCCAGTTATAGAATTATCGTTATGATTCACACATAGGTGTCCAGGGCTGGCGGCGTCGACCTTTTTGCGAAGTGCCCCACCGTGGGGCACGTCGCAAAAAGGTCGACCCATAGCCCGGGGGTCATGGTCCAGAAAGTGTCGGAAGTCGACCCCGAGTACAGTGTACCAAAATTCGCTACCGTACTCCACCGTTATACCGTAACCCAAGCTACCGTTCGCCGGCGAAGTGGCCCACCGAATATTCGGTGGGGCACTTCGCAAAAAGGTCGTTGACCCATGACCCGGGGGTCATGGTCCAGAAAGTGTCGGAAGTCGACCCCGAGTACAGTATACCAAAATTCG
>LS570398.1:114889-126655 GCA_900490775.1 Pristionchus maxplancki | reverse complement strand
GGGGGGGGGGGGGGAGATAGTGTGTGAAATGAGAGAGTCAGGCAGAAAGACGGCAGATGGGAAGTGACGTCGCAAGGCCGAGGCAGCGCGGCACTTTGGGTGCAGGTTAGAGATTAACGAGTCAATTATCTCCTCCATTATCTTTAATCACTCACGGTTCACAACACAACAGCATCGATGTATTCACTGGCAAGCTCCTACTCCAACAGAGAATCGGTAAATTAAAGTATGTATAAATAGCAGTAGCACGAAAACCTGACTAGAACAAGCTAGGATCACCTCTAATCACCGTTCCCTGAAACCTCAATCAACTCGCCAACCTCTCCGAAACCCCAATTTTTTCGAACATTTCATCGTTTTTATTTAATTATTAATCAAGCAGTTTGTATTCTTCCAATTAAAACAAGCGAGCCTCCCCTCCAATCGCTGAAACCTCAACCAACTTTTAAAAAAACCAACCCAAAATTAAATGGACCTACTATACTGCACATTTCCAAATTAATATTATTTTACTGTACACGCAGACTCATACTGACTAAAACACGCCACCATCCCCTTTAATCACTGCAAGCCTCAACCAACTTGCCAACATCGGAAATCTCCAAAAATCAAATAAGCCTCAATTGGGCACTAAATAATTTTATTTCATGCTAAACATTGTCCTTCCAACTAAAACACGCGATCCTCCCTTCTAGTCATCATCCACTGTAACCTCAACTACACTACCACCTCAAACCCCAAACAATAAATGGACCTACTCAATGAGACAACCCATAATTTTTATTATTTTAATGCACATACACATTGTCCTCCTTAGTAAACCAAGCCAGCCCCCAAATCACCACTTGCTGAAAACCCAAAACCCCCGCAAATCCCCCACCTTGCCATTCATCTTCTTTTCCATCCTGTGGAACATGAAGAACATGGGCGCTCGTCTCCTTCCTACGCTTTCGGGGCCGTCGACTATCCTCCGGCTCTACTCCGGGGCCGTCGACTATCCTCCGGCTCTACTCCGGGGCCGTCGACTATCCTCCGGCTCTCCGGGACTACCGCCGAGTTGCCATCACAATCCGATCTTGTTGAAAAGCCGACTACACACACTAGTTGGCAGATTCTGGCTTCTTCCCTCCTCTTCCCTTCCTCCTTCTCGGGACTCCTCTCCCTACTCTTCCACTCACTCATTTTCTCGCTCCGCTCTCGCCCGATCGCGAGTCGGTCGCCCTGGTAACCGCAGTAAGTCTTTCGCTCGCGCGATTCTGAGGATTCCCTCCCGGATGGGAGAGAAAAAGAGATGAGAAGAGAGGAGGAAATGTGTGTGGGAGGCACGCCAATAATCAGGGATTAGCGTTAAAGGAGTTTCGGATCTTCTAATCACATAGATCTCTGAATCAATCATCTCGAAGTGTAATTGAAGTGATACATCCCTCACAATACAGATCACTGAATTTCGAAGGCTTGCCCTCTGAAGACCAATGCTCGAGCCCACTTCATTCTCGTCTCAAATTATATGAGGAGGCATCCCTCACAATTCAGATCACTGAATATCGGAAAGGCCTTTTCAGACCAAGGCTCGCAAGCCCGCTTCACTACACTCCCTCTCGTCTCATCCTTTGGTCACGTCTCACGCCACTGATAGCACTGGTCTCCACAGAGAATCGACAACTCTGCTCTTTACTCTCTTCATATCGCCTGCTGTCTCCTCAATTCTGATCAACTAGAGAGCACATCCAAGCGAGAGAACCGGACTGATAACACTCTCGGAATTCCCCTCCTCCTCCCTTTCTTCGCATGCACTTCATCAGTCTGACTGTGTGCTGGTTATAGAGGCGAGACGAGACTCCGACACGGGAGAGATCATTTCTTTGAGATGATAAAGTCTTCTCACAATATCATTCACTGGCAGCTGTATAAACTGAGCCCTTTTGTGCCAAGTGCTTATCTGACAGGCGATAGATCAACAGAAATCGCCTAATCTCATGCTATTTTGAACTCTTGTCGAGGACAATCTCGAATGCCTTATCTATATCTCCTTTTTAACAAATCGTGCTGCTTTTGGAGCGTTCTAATCACCCTCTGACTAATCCCTTCGCTGATAAACCCAGTCGGGGACATCCTCTCAGCTGTCACCGATTGCTTTTAAGAGAGGGTCACTTCGCTGACCACTCTCTCCCTTTCCCACACTCTCTCACTCCTTCTGACAACCTCAAGATCAGATAGAATGGAGAGGGCATCACTGATAGCCACTTTATCTCTGTCTAAGTGATCTCCTCCTTTTGCACATTTCCTCACCATACTCACCCCTGATAGATCAGGGAACCCTCCTTATCACGATCACGAGCGGTCTCTCGGTCGCTAGAGGACACGAACTCCGAAAAAAAAGCTTGCAAGGATTTATCTTCGCCAATTTCTCATGCAAGTGTTGTGCACGGTTCCTATACAATGTTGCAGGTCGGCTGCATTCAATAGTAGAGTTGAACAATTACGAAACAAAAACATCACAGATTGTTTCTTTTTATCTCTTTGCAAAATTGCAAGATTCTAACATGCTGTTGCTCCGGTTGCATTCAATATGCGTCCGTGAAAAACCGTAACTTGTCTCAATTAATTCGATATGCCCACTCCCTCATCCTCCCTCCTAACAGCCATTTTGCCGTGTATTCCCCCCTCTCGATTCCCTTCTCTCCTCTTTCTCACATTAGAGTCGCATTCGGCGGGTGGAGAGTTTTCTCACAAGGAAAGAAAACGAGAGGAGGACGAGAGAAAGAGAGCTGGTGAGCAGTGAACATTGCCAATTGAGAGACCTTGCTCGTCTCAACTTCCCCAAGAAGCCCCTGAGAAGGAGCACGTGCTAGAGTGAACATCTCAATTTGCGAGATAGATTGCCGACTTCCGTGTGTGTGTGTTTGCAACGCGGACAACAGGATCTCTGGGCAATTGGGGGAACACACTCTGTCACTCACAGGGACGATCCCGAACACAGGGCGAAGATCGCCCGACCCTTCGACCTCTTGGAGATCATTCCCAAACTCGCTCTTGCTGTGTACAAAATTAACGACTTCCGCCGTCCCTTGGATCTGCAGAATAGGCGAACACAGGCGGAAATTCTATCCAAACGGCGCGCGCGCAGCAATCAACATCTCTCTAGAAATCGCGTGCAGCGTCCCATTCATTCAATCGCCCCCGCGCCTTCCCCCCATTTGCCGGATGTAAAGTCAGTGTCGATTTCCCGGCTCTGGCGGGGGTCGAGCAAAAACTAGTGGGAGAAAATGGAGGAAGATTAATGTTTCCGTTCTCTGACAACAGCAATTTGATCAGTACAGTACCGTGCAAAAGTTTAGCCGCAAATTTCAAATCTTCATAACTTTCTTGAAAATAGAGATAGAGACCTGCGGTCGGGCGCGTTCGATAGACAAACCATAGGAGAATAATGCCATATGGTAGGCGAGTTTGATTCACTAAAAAGTCATTCGTGGCATACGTTTTGCTGAGGTACGGTCGTAGTTTATTTTTCAAACCTCGGAGGTCTTTTCGAATCACTTCCAATTTTCTGTGGTTATAGTACAGCCATTGGTGTATAAATTCCCCCACTGGTCATTTTGATCAGATTTCGCAATAGCGTAGGGGAGCCATTTTCCGACACCTCACAAATTTGTGAAAAGTGATGTAACTTCCGTCTAAATAGTCCTACAGACCCCAAATTTTGCAGGTAGCATACGGCATTGATGAAGCAACTTTATGCCAAGTTTGAGAGCTATCGGCAGCCCGCCTCGAAGAATCGAAAAATTTTCGAGACCATTTTTCGACTCAATTTTAACTACCCTATCCGTGATAGGAAAAATCTGATTTCTTGCAGCATGGTAGCACAACATCTAGTGATGGTGTGTGCAAAATTGTGGAGTCGGTCGATTTCGTTCTTAGTTTTTACAACTGAAAATCTGACTCGAGTCAGCGACAATAAAATTACAAAATGAAAATTAAATTTTCACGTACGCCCAAATTTCGCTGTTCAAACTAGTCGCGCACTATCACAATACTATGTTAGTGTAATTGGTGAACTTTCGCCTCGATTGAATGCGAAATCTTTGCTTTGTGGAGACTTTTGTTTTTATTTCACACAATTGATCACTCTGAATCCAGTCAGATATTCAGTAGTAAAAACTAAGAACGAAATCGACCGACTCCACAATTTTGCACACACCATCACTAGATGTTGTGCTACCATGCTGCAAGAAATCAGATTTTTCCTATCACGGATAGGGTAGTTAAAATTGAGTCGAAAAATGGTCTCGAAATTTTTTCGATTTTTCGAGGCGGGCTGCCGATAGCTCTCAAACTTGGCATAAAGTTGCTTCATCAATGCCGTATGCTACCTGCAAAATTTGGGGTCTGTAGGACTATTTAGACGGAAGTTACATCACTTTTCACAAATTTGTGAGGTGTCGGAAAATGGCTCCCCTACGCTATTGCGAAATCTGATCAAAATGATCAGTGGGGGAATTTATACACCAATGGTTGTACTATAACCACAGAAAATTGGAAGTGATTCGAAAAGACCTCCGAGGTTTGAAAAATAAACTACGACCGTACCTCAGCAAAACTTATGCCACGAATGACTTTTTAGTGAATCAAACTCGCCTACCATATGGCATTATTCTCCTATGGTTTGTCTATCGAACGCGCCCGACCGCAGGTCTCTATCTCTATTTTCAAGAAAGTTATGAAGATTTGAAATTTGCGGCTAAACTTTTGCACGGTACTGTACATCCGCTCACAGCGTGCCAGAGCGGATCAAAATCCTCATTTGCGTGGCGGACAGTCATTTTTCGAGTTCATCCCAGTAATCCTTTTCCTCCCTCTCATTCTCCGCTTCATTCTCTTAGCAGACCGGTTGGTAGCGAGAAATGGAATAAGAATGACCCCTAATGAATATATTGCTGATGAAACATAAGCCAAATTTAATCTCTTTCTCAGGAGTATCCAAAGGCGCATTCATAGAATATCTCTATTCCTCGAAACTCAACTGAATTTGAAAGTTGTTAGAACAGTTTTGTCGGAAAATGCGTTTTCTCGGATATGCGTGATAATTAAAGCTAATGAAATACATAGATCGATAGACAATCTATTTACCGAGAACTTGGTGGGAGTCAATTTTTGAAATTCGGAAGCTTACGCTTGAAAATTAACATAAACCTTCAAAAATCTAAGAAAATCGCTGTTTTTCATCGAAAAGTTGTATCAACTTTACGCAGAGGTCGAATTTGAGGATGCAACCGGCATACGCCGATGGCTAATGTACTAGCCGACAATCGCTTGGTTATCGATTTTCAGTTTAACGCAATATTAGTCCGAGCTTTGAGAAAAACAGCTGAAAATTGACGAAAATCGACATTTTGCGTCGAAAAGTTATATCAACTCCTCGCAGAGATTGAATTTGAGGATGCAACCGACATACGTCGATAGCTAATGTACTTGCCGACAATCGCTTGGTTATCGATTTTGAATTTTCGTTTTTGTTTTCACGTGACATTAATTTTTACACTGCGCACCCCTCAAATTTGCACCGCAAACACCGCGCGAATGGCGCAAAATGATCCGTCTTCTCTCTCCCCACATTAGAATACGTCCGCCGCGGCGAACAAAGGAGGTCGTCCTCAATGGCACGCTGTGCCGCTGGCTCTATTGAAACATCTGGACTTCTCTTGTAGCCACTATATCGTGAAGCGAGAACCTACCAACTCAACAACAACCAATCAATCCCCTATCCCCGTCCCTTGACCTACCATCGTGAACCCTTGTGTACTTGCTAGAGAGAGAGAGAGAGAGTCAGCGCTGTGTCTGTTTGTCTGCTTTTTCCCGACGTTTCTCATCAACACATTTCTGGGATGGCGAAATCAAACGTTCGCCCCCTTTCCCCATCTCACGTACTGCCTCGCCGGTCAGGCACGACTAGATTGAGAGAGTCAGACACTCAGCGATGACCAATCAGCGTGATTCAAGCTCTGCTGGTCTGCAGACAATTCAAAAATAACCACCCTGTCCCAGACAAGTCACGGTTATGGGGTTAGAGCACAGCGAGAGATCAATTCGGCCGAATCAAAGATATTGCCTCGAGACGGACTCAAGTGTCAAGCTCAGAATATGTTCAAATGCACACTTCAAACACTAATGTGATTGAACAATTTAGACGAGCTTCCTTTTTCCGTCACAGTCAGAGCTCGGTGAGAGATCAATTCGCTCGTTCAAAGATGGGAAGTGATGTGATTGGTCTCAGTGACCACACTCTTATGTACAGTTGCCTTTTCCCGACCTCTTGTCGATCAGTCGGAATCACACATGATACTGTTGCGGACCATGCACCGGGGCCAATGACCAACATCGTCAGGCAAGGAACTAGGGTTATTGATCAACCGATGCCCCTTTCTAGGAAGCATTACGAATCTTATCTGCACAAAGTACAAATAGATGTGCGTCACGTGCACGAATCGTTCCTTCCTTTGGGCACAAACCATGAATCTCGCAAAATTGCCCGTCAGCATTACGTTTCACGCATTCTCTATAGTCGCGGAAGCCAGCTATGCACAATGTCTGCACAAGTGGAACGAATACAACTATCTTCTACCCGCCCAATCCCCGTTTCACCTCGCTTACAATGCCCCCCCCCCAATCGACGTGATTTCCCGCTAGGTTCGTGCTCGCAACTGACGCAATCTCTCCACTCACGAACCCTTTCCCTCCCAGACTCTCTCACTTTTCCCCGATCTCTCGCCAGTACCGCGTCATTCCCCGTTGCACCTGCTGTTAACTTTCAACTGAATGTGAACTATGATACGCAGTGTCCGAAAACTTACAATTGTTGGCTCACAACATAAAATAGGTCGAATATGCGTTATTTCGACCATTAATCGACATATGCACGTCATCCCTCCCCCTTGCACCTGCTGTTAACTTTGCGTCTCAACTGAACTATGATACCCTCGTACTCGTACCTCGGGTTTCCTTCCTTGCGACAGAAAAACACATGTATGTTTCATAACGATCACGGGGCGAGTTTAGGTTTCAGCATCAACACATAGCCGTTGAGTGATTGGTGGAAAGTGATTGGTTCTATTCACGCAAACAATAAATATTAACTGCCTGCAGCAGAAAACAATATTTCCACCACAATAATCATAATTTAAATAATTGGTCACCCGAATCACAAGCACCAAATTATCCAACATCGTAATAAATAATTAGCAAATCAGCCAGATCAACCATACGCATACATTTCGAATTTCCCCAGCACGATTTGAGTTTCACTAATCTGATAACACTCACATCCGTGCCTCTCCTCACGCTGGCCTTGTCCTCCTTCAGCCTCAGCTTCGGCACTAGCCCTCCTCCCGCCGCTCTGCTCTCCTTGGCCGCGAACGACGCGCCGCCCATGCTCACCTTAATTAGTAATTGTTAATTAGGATTTTAGTTAATTAAATAAATGTTATAACTAATTATGCTAGGTTGAGTCAACGCCTAGCAGTTCACAAGGCTGCATCAAGTTGTTAATTTTTAATAAATGTCAGTCTCGAGTTTCACAACTACCTCTAGTTAGCCAGAGGATATTAGCAATGATTAGTCCTTGGGTGATTCGTAAGATAAATAAAAAATAAATAATTAATAATATAATTTAAAAAGCAAATATAAACCTCAACACCGGATGCCATTTCCTCCATTGATCCCATTCTTCCTTCAAGCAACTCCTTTCTTCCTTCTATCCTTGATCAAGTCTTGTTATCCACGAGGATATGACTGCAATTAACATAAATAATATTAAATTGAATAATTTTAAATTAATAAAAGTATAAACACAATACACAGCGGCAATCGACATGTCTCGAGTACCCATGAGTCAGGCACAACATGAGCAATCCTAGGTGACTTCCATGTTTTGATCAACAACAAATGAGAAAACAGCACAGAAATCAAACCCGTCAGGGGAGACGGAATATTCGGTCACTCGACACAGCCGCCGAATGAACGACGAAGTGACTGGGCAACTGATATGATCGGAAGAGGAGCGAAAAAAAAACAATCTGATAAGCACTCGCACTAGGGGGACGGACGATGTCCTTCGACTTTAAAAAAAGGTTCCAAAGTGACACGAATTTCTCTAATTTATATTAAAGAACACCGTCTGTCCAATGTTAACACATAAATCGAATTTAAATAAATTATAAAATAAATATAAAAATCGAAGCGCACGTACCTTTGAGAACTGTGATAGCTGTCGGTTTAGCCCCAAGGGAGCCGGTGGCTGCAATTTCGGCCAATTACTTGATTAATTAACTTTAATTAACGCGACGTTTGCAAGGGAAAACTCGGGAGGAGGAACGAGGGGGTCGGGCGCGAGCGAACAACAAAGCAACTTTGCGAAGAGAGAACTGAGGACTAACGAGCTTTGAACAGATCACGAAACCGCGAGCATTTGCCTACTTTCAGAAGGAAAACTGAGGGACAAGTGCATACGCAAACACTGTTGTTATGCTATTGCGTCGCCAGATCGATTCGAGACGCGGGGGGCAGCTAACGAGATTCTTTCCGAGTGGATTCCATCCCGCGTCGTTCCCGTTTCAAACTCCCTCTAGCCTAAACACACAGAGAAAGGGATGATGGGCGTGAGGGGCTAGCCAAGTACAGAATGGACATTCTCGGGCCCTTATCGTGCGATGATTTTGGGCGGAGAGGGGAAGGGGGAAACGCAATCAGCCGATATTTCGTCGACGGGACGGCCCACTAGCACACGAAAAAAAAGTAAACACATGCCAATCGAGCACAATAAGAGACGACGGGGCTGCATTGAACAGCCCGGCAACAACTGGCGTCTCGCGCTAGCTTAGCACGTGTGAATGACGAGAATAAATCAATAAAATCAATTTAAATGCGCTTTACGCGCAAATTGACCTACAAGACGCATTTACTTACAGTAATCGACGTTTTGAGTTAGCGCGCATCGCCGGTCACACTCCATATTTATTTTCTCTATTTTTATTTCTTTTGCATTCCAATGACGCAATAAAATCAGTCGAGCGTTTACTAGTCACGGTCGACTGAACCAAACCAACAAAGGTCAAAGGCGAAACGACCTTTCTCCCTCCAAACATCTATTGCTATCACTTGAGTGATAAAAGTTCACCAGTTGACCGTTACTATCACTTCGAATCCACCCATACTCAGGACGCTAGCGTTCAATAAGAACGACGGAGAAACGTTATAAAGCGGAAATTGGGTTCGGACTGGTGGAGTGTCGAAAATGATTATACCGCTTCCCCGATCAGTGCCCAAAAAGCGACACTGATAAATTCATTCATTCATCCATTCAGTGTTCAATATTGTTAGCAATAATAGAGAGGGCCAATGAATGTGTAGGATCATTGTTTAGGGAAGCTAGTGGTATGAATTCTGATCATTTGGGTTGACCGTTCGGAACGGAATAACGAAAATCCGATCTTTTAATCCAATTTTCCTCTCATTCCGGAACGAGCGAGATTCGAACAATAGCCGTTCCGGAACGAGAGTCGAACAATGGTCTTTCCGAACTCATTCCGGATCGACTCATTTTCCGAAATTCGAGTGGGAGAGCGGTGTGAAATTATAGTTCAAAATTGGAAAGAGTTATGTTTCAAAGAAACGTATGTAAATTTATTGAGAAAGTGAGAGCAATTTCATTCGATTTTTTGATTTTCGGATATTTTTCACTCTTGCTAATCCGTTCCGGAACGATCAAGAGTAGAACAAAGGCCGTTCCGGAACGAGAGTCGAAAATCCACTCTCATTCCGGAACGAGTCTCATTTCGCACGTACGATATCGGACGTTCCGTATTCCGAACGGTCAACCCTACTGATCACCTACGGCAATCAAGGAAACGCAGAGTAGGGAGATGGGGGTTAAATGCTCGTACTTTGACACTCACGCGACAGTTGTTCAGTGCGATCGAGGATGAAATGAGTTTCTGACGTTCTTCAAAATGTGATGGGTCTCGCAAATATAATAAACGACCTGTAGCTTCATCTCACTATTCATTAATAACCTGAGCTTTCGCGACACAGAGGCAGACAGACAGACCGACAGACAGACGGACAGACGATTGGTAGACAATGTCCGGGAGGAACTACTAGAGAGGAATTGAGAAAGTATCCGTTTCTTAACTATTGATCGAGGGCCTTTCTGCACAATTGTGCTATCATCTTTGGGTTGCCCTTTCTTCCCTGAACTGGTTCCGCCTTGGTCCACGGGCAAGGAGGAAGGGAGCAAGCGCGGTGCTGAGAGAACGACTGGAACTTAATAATCGGCTTGTATGTTTCACCTACTCCTTTTTTACTATGGATTTCTTGAATCTATCAATGAATCCCATTATCCCAACCCCCCCCCCCCCCCACCCCCCTATTGATTGTGCTTCCTGCAGGCCCATTGCCTTGATATCAGGATAAATATGATATGATATGATAGGATATGATATCAATGAGTCTGCAGGAGACTTGCCTTTATATGCAAAACAAAATCACTTGTCGAATCACGGGTTGCCCTTTCCTAAACTGGTTCCACCATGGTTGAGAGCAAGCGATCACTTATCGGGGAACACCCCCCATTGACGACCACTTTTATACTCGAAGAAGGGGTTTTTCTATTTCCTGGCCAAAGTATGCAGAAGACTGACGATAAAGCACGGAAATGGGCTTGAAAACCATTGACGGTCATTTGCAAGACGGTAACTGAGCTAGACCGCATGACAAAGGATTGAAATCAAATTAAGCACGAGCTAGAAGCAACGATATTGAGATGGGAGTGAACGGAACAGGGATCCGTCTGAATCCGACTGAAAGGCTGCTGGCTAGCAACACAATTTGAGCTCGCAGAGCATAGCAACCCGGGTGATTCATCCGAAGCGCCTTCAATCCCTCCACTCTACCCAGCGAACGGAACAGGAATCAGGCACAAAAGAGGACTAGAAAGTAGGTTAGCAACCTAATTTGGGGTGGACGGGGGTATCTTAGCAACGATGAAGAATCACCCGAAGCCTCTTCAATCTCATCCCTGATCTGTTAACGGAACAAGGATCACCCTGCAAAAGGGCCAAGAAAGTAAGTTAGCAACCTAATTTGGGGTGGGCGGGGGCATCATAGCAACGCGGATGCATCAACAGAATAGCTTTACTGATCTGTGAACAGAGAATAGATCAGGTAGAACACTAGCCAATGCGCGCTTCACCGATTCACAAACTGGGTATCTACCACACGGCGTTTTGGCAACGTTCCAAAAACCAATTTCGCGGCGAGACCACAGCAGTACTCTCTCATTTTCGCGTGCTCTCTCGCCTTGTCTTTGCTTCTCTCGCTATCTCTCGACCACCCCCTATATAATGCAGTGTACCAACGTTGTCTGTTCAATTCCAATACCCAACTAATTGACTTTGCGACCATTAAATCCATTGAAAAATGAAGAATAAAAGTCAATTAATTGAGTCAATACAATACCAATTACCCAATTAATTTGCCTTTTCCATTGGTATTGGGTATTGAATTGACATCCCTAGTAGGGATGGCAATTCGGAACACGGCCTCAAGTCGGCAAAGATAGCGATTTGCATGCGAAGCCGGCTTGGCGAATCTCTCCACCAAAGGGAGTGAGGGTGAGAGGCATTTATGCCGGCTTGGATCAATTTGCATAGCGCGCCAAGCCGGCTTCAATCAATTAGCGAGTCTTTCAAGACAACTCGCCGAGTTCCGAGGCCG
>LS570398.1:102359-114305 GCA_900490775.1 Pristionchus maxplancki | reverse complement strand
CGGCCTCAAGTCGGCAAAGATAGCGATTTGCATGCGAAGCCGGCTTGGCGAATCTCTCCACCAAAGGGAGTGAGGGTGAGAGGCATTTATGCCGGCTTGGATCAATTTGCATAGCGCGCCAAGCCGGCTTCAATCAATTAGCGAGTCTTTCAAGACAACTCGCCGAGTTCCGAGGCCGATTTGCCATCACTAATCCCTAGTATCTATGCAGAATGACAGAAGGGAGAGGAGTGGGATGAGTTTCACGCACCGTGCTAATAAGAATAGAGAAGGAATTATTCGTTCTGAGGTCTGCATTTCGTGAGTATTAAAAACAAACAAAAAAACAACACAAAACGGCTTTTCGAGCAAGAAATATCCGAATGCAGCCAGTTCTTCTCAAGGCCCCAAGGCGAGGAATGATTTGACTCTCTCACTTTTCCATGCTCTCTCGTTTCTTTGACGAACGAGAGAGCATTGCGAAATGAGAGAGTCCGACTATTGCTCCTCAAGGCCCGCTGCCTTGCCCCGACCGGAAGCCGCAGCCGTAAACATTTCACGGTCCGCCAGAGCCGGCTAGAGGTCGAAAATGATGGGAAGAAGGGAGAAGATGAGTGGTTTGAACAGCTAATTATTGCGAATCTGCATTCTGATTCTGAGAAATAGTAATGCGAACTTGCCAAGCGTAACGGGCAATTCGAGATGAGCAAAACACGTACTATTGGAAAAAATGAATACACGAAAAAAAGAGAAAACGCGAAAGAAGTGGACCGTCGTGGGAAAAGAGAAGACAACAAGCTTGCAGAAAACAGAAAAGGAGGAGGAGCAAAACAGAAGCAACCAGTACTTTCAGTTCGTTTTCAATCAAGCTTCGAGGAAAAGAACTGAAATAGGCAAGAAACCACGCGAATAGCAGTTTTTTTTTGCAGGGAATTGGGCAGTAGAGAGGACCAGGGGAGAAAAAAGACGCAGCAAAAATCGTTTGGTCGCCTCTGCGTCAACTGCACTTGGCACTCTCCCTCCATCCTTTCTCTAATTCCTCCTACTCTCTCAATCCCGCCCGCTCTCTCGCCCTGTCTAACCAACTAGAGAGCCCGCTAATGAGTCCAAGCACGTCTACCTCCCTCAATTCCATGTGCTCTCTCACTCTGTCTGACCTCCCAGATAGCTAAAACGAAAAGGATTTACACGTCGACTAGTGACCACTAGAAGGGCTTTTAGGCTGACGAGAGGGAGGAGAAAAAGGGAGAAAAAGAGAGCCGAGAAATAGAGAATAAAGACTAGTGGTGGCGGTCAGCAGTTGCTTTTCTCTACTACATCTCTCTCCATTCTTCCTATTCTCTTGCTTATTCACTCCGCTGGTCGATGGATTTTTCTGCTGCAGTCTCTCTATTCTTCACATCTCTCCTTGTTTCTGACCACTGCTTACAGAAGCAGAAATTGTTACGAAATATTCCAGAACCGAGGTGGTTTCGAATGGGGAGAAGTCAACAATTGAGGGGAAACAAGAGCCCCTCACCATTCAGCACACCGTTATGCAGGCTGTGCAAGATGGGTCCTGTAATGATCTGACTCTCTCACTTTCCTGTGCTCTCTCGCTTCTCTAACCGACGAGAGAGCATTGCGAAATGAGAGAGTCAGATCCAAAAATGAGAAGTGAGAGAGTCATTACTCGTCCTGTGAGAAACACGATGAATAGAGGTCCGTAAACAAGTCGGAAATAACTAGAGGTTGTGGACCAGTGGGGAGCAGGAGACTTGCACAGGTCAGGTAAACGAGATGAGGAGTCAGGGCGTGGGGTGCTGGTTATTTCTGGAGCACGGGGAAGAGAGAATCTGAGACATCGGAGTGTTGGCTAGAGTTCGAAATACGGGTGATCGTCTCTTCATTTCACGCACTCTCATCGGTCAGAGAGGCGAGGGAGTGTGTAAAATGAAGAGACGATTACCCGTATTTCGAACTCTAGTGGGCAGTGGAGAGAGCAATGGACTAAGAAAGAGGGTGAGTGAAAGAGCAGATAGAGTTCAAAACGCTGGTCAACGTCTCTCCTTCTTTCTCAACGAACGGACGACCAGAGTGCGAAGTGCACCGGAAGGAAAGATGACTCGTCTTTCGAATGAAAAATCAGTGGCGGAGTAAGAAAGCGCATGAGTGCAGATTCTGCGTGGTGGTCAACGGTCAAAATGACGTCAACGCTTGAACCAGTGGATAATATGCCGAACTCGTCTTTCGAACTCTATTTCTCAACGAGCCACCAGTGCAAAAGCACGCGGAATGGGTTTACAACAAATCATGCGATCTTCTGAGTCATAGAATATGGGAAACTTCTCGATTTCTCGAATCGCATATGAGAGAAGAGCTGCTCACACTACATCTATTTCCTCCCCTTCCCCCCCCCCCCTCCTTCTTATATGATTTGCAAGCGGGAAAAGGCTCTGCATGCATATTTCAGTGTGCAGGGGCAGTCTCTCAGCCTGAGACTCTCTCATCTTTGCACGCTCCCTCGGTGGTCAGAGAAGGCGAGACAGCAGGTACATCGAAGAGAGTATCTACGTAACGGAAAGCTGCGGAAGTTTTCTTAGACCAACAAACATCTGAGCTCGTTCACTTTGCATAGCTGAAGCTACGCGCACGTTAGATATGGTTTTTTCGTCTGGTTTTTTTTAAATTTTGTCGTCTCTCTAATAAGCCATAATCATTCAGAAGTCATGGATGGCGCAATTTTTTCACAATTTCAAATTGAATCAAATCCGCGTCTTGCATGGTAGCCGACCCATCCCTGCCACGAGGTGTATTTGGCGTGAATTTTTGCGTGATTTGGTTTGAATATCCCGAATTTAGCCGGATTAGGCTTGGCTTGGTACTTGCTTCATCATTGTTGGCATAGTTCCCTCTACATTCATACACCTCCATTTTCTCCTTTCCCCTGGTTCTCATTTTCAATGTTGTTATTAAATCTCTCTATTTTCAGATTCCTACACGATCTCGACTTTTCTTAGTGACGAAAATGGACTGAACAATTTCGAAATCGAATACAGTTCTACGATGTTCCGGCCAACCACCCTTTCCTCAAGTGGCATTGCACAGGTTTCCTGGTACGTCTTCTACAATTCCAGAATTCGGACAAGGATTCCTTTTCGATTCTTTTTTATGCATGATCCCGATCGCGGAAAGGTGATGGGACGTTAAGGAATCCCCGTTTAGGAACCCCTCAGAAGCGGAGGAGCGAGAGAGCACGCGCGGGGGAGGGGGTTCCTAAACGTCACCAATCTCGAGTTCCTAAACGGGAGTTCGTAAACGTCCCATCACCCGTGGAAAGAAGATCTCATTTTCAGGAAAAGAGGAAATGAAAGGAGAGCACGATCTCGATGGAGAGATAAAGCTGAGCGACAATGACTGGAGCTTTCGATGATTTCGATGTTCAATGTGGATCCACGTCATCCACATGTGAGTTTTGCCCAGCTCTTTTTTCGAATGATCTCTCGCCAGCCAGAGTAACGAGAGAGCGTGTGAATTCGAGAGAGTCAGCCTATTTATCCATCCTCCTTGCAGTGCGACGGGTCAATCTGTTCTCGAATCGTTCCCAGACGGATACTAAGGCAGTGGAAGTCCCAACGAGGCCATTTAGACGTTGCTACATTCGACGACAATCACCCGTAACTCCTCATCGACACCACAAACAACCCGACGATGCCCAGATGAACCTGGCATAGAATAGCTGTTGAAGAGAAGTAGATTCTACTAGATTACTCAACGTCACTCAACGCACCCAAAGTGAAAGCTACTCCATCGACGACAAATTGAGCAATACTTCAGGTGAATGTGAGCATGATCGTACCATAATATTGTAAAATTCGTTGAACGATAAAAAAAATTGTTTATACATCTGGTAAATGATTAATTAACTATTCGTGACGAAATAAAGAGTATGGCTGTTATTATTCACAATCGTTAACCTTGATTAATTAAATACGGACTCCAATCGTTCAAAACGGTTTCCTATAACTGATCACCAGCCCACTCGCCACTAGTACAGCCCCAATCGTTGATGGGTACTCAATAGAGAAAGAATTATTGTTGGCATCATCAATGGGTACTCCCTTGATGACCTCCACCTCTCCGTACAAGTTGCTCTCTAGCAGATCAGCCGGGGCGAGAGAGCGTGGCAAATTGAGAGAGTGGATCTTGGGGTGACGTCGTCCTTCAGAATCCTCGACGACATCCCTGAAGACGACGTCGGCCTTCTGGAGATTGGCTGCAGGCTCGTAGCGACCGATGAAGGAGTGGTGGAGCCTGACATGCAATCAATAGAAACCCCGTAGACGTCAAATGAGATATGTTTCAAGCGTTTCACTAAAGCAATTCGGTGTCGCAGAACTAATAGTGATACGATTTCGGGATTCTAAGAAAAAACAATAGAACTCATAATTCATTCTTGCTCTTCCTCCATACATGTTCGCCTGCTTTCACGCAGTTACTACTGAGAGAGCAAATGGAGAGAACTAGAGCTCGAAACACGAGTCACCGTCTCTTCATTCTTCGTACTCTCTCGTAGACCGGGCGAGAGAGTGTGCAAAACGAAGAGACGGTGAGAGCCCTCTCTTCACTCACCTCAGCTCAGCATCCTCTTCACTCGCGCACACCGCTAGCTCGATGGATCTGCAATTTCATCTGCATTTCGATGTCAAGTGAAGCTTTCTCACAATTTCTGTCTCATGACAACATAGTGAGCCTTCTGTGGATATGATCCCGAAAGAGGAGTGGTCTCACTCTCTCACTTTACCCTGCTCTCTCGCTTCTCTAACCGACGAGAGATGCACGTATCCAATGTCGTACCTCATCTCCATCACCTGCAGCAGACACGTTGTAGTCACAGCCAGGGCAAAGGAGTACTCGGCAAGGGCCACCCACCAGGGAACTGAAATTGACTATTTATTGCCTCGTTGTGCTAAACAATTTCTACGTTCCCTATTGAGCGCATCATTTTTTCTTCTGAACAAAGCACCAAAGTCATAGCGAGAGCCACCCAAAAGGGGACTGGAATAATTGTATTCTTATAGATCCAGAACAACAATGCCGTACACTGGATCATTCGCCATGTGATGCAACCATGAAACATATCTTTTTTTATTCTTTCCAAATTCAGAAAATCCAACGCAATATAAATGATCAAAGAATAGTATTTCTTTAGTAACACATTCCATTGCTTTTAGGACTGTGTGATTGAGAATAGCCGGGGCATCCTTCTCTGGTGTGCGCCCACAAGTTGAAATCAAGTACTTCCCACAAGTTGCCTCCAAGTTTGATGGCAACTTGTGGGAAGTACTCGATTTCAACTTGTGGGAGCCTCTTTACTTGATTTCAAATTGTGGGAGCCTCTTTACTTGATTTCAACTTGTGGGCTTTGCGGGGGTACGGTACTTGATTTCAACTTGTGGGAGCCTCTTTACTTGATGGCAACTTGTGGGCTTGGGGCAAGGGTACGGTACTTGATTTCAACTTGTGGGCGCACACCAGAGTTAGCAAATTACCTTGAATGGAGCAGACCTTCGCCTCGAAGAACTCCATATGCGCCGTGTATATGACAGGGAAGGACAGGAATGAGAGGAGGAAGAGAAATTCACGGACTGACTGACGGAGGGGCGAGGCCTGAATCGAGTTCCCCATTTCAAACAGTTGGTCTGAATTATGGAATGTGTTTCAGCATTGCAACAAATGCGATGGAGCTGCAAATGCGAAAAAATCCGTAAAACGAAACTCCGCAATTCATAGCGGATTCATATCCGCAACTCAATTCCGCTAACATTTACGGCAAAAATCTAAAAGAAAAAATCTGAATTAGAATTTTTTTTCAAAATCTGCGGAATGATTCCGCTAAACGAATTGCGGACTTTTCCGCTCTAGCCAATTCAACGGACAATTCCGCAATTCAATTCTTCTTATATTTACGGATTTTTTTGTATGTAGAAAACTTTTTGCAAAGTTCTAATATTTTTGCTCACAATCAGAATTGATTAAATGTTCACTATCTTGAGTTCGAAATACGGCTAATCGTATCTTCTCATTTTACACATTCTCTCGCCTCTCCGACCGCTGAGAGAGTGCACGGAATGAAGAGACGATTAGAGAAGGAGAAATATCAAAGTTTGAGTGCCTAAACTGGAAACGCAATCTTGTAGCCATCTCCAACCATATCAGAATTCTGAAAACCCCATGTTTATATCAGGTTTCTGAATCGAGTAAGTGCGAGTTGGCTGCGCCAAGTCACCCTGATCCCAGGCAACGGGCGAGAGAGCGTGCAAAATGGAGAGAGCGCGGATATACCCTCTGGCATAGATGCCGTTTCGCATCCCTCCTTCTTTAAACGTATTTCGAACTCTAATGCTCACCCCATTCCATCGATCCATCACAATCAATCCCCCCACAGCCTATCAAAACACTACTCAAATTCATCAACTTCGTTCCGGTTATGACTGTACATATTTCACATCCAGTGTAGGGTTATCAGTGTTGTGATTTCATTAGAGATAGCAAAGGTTAGTGCACAGTCCGGGAGTCGAACCCGGGGCTTCCGCTTACCGGGCAGGAGTTCTACCACTGAACTACCTGTGCACCTGTGCTATCTGCTTCCTGTGTGAATGATACTCCCAATTGGAGTAATCACTCAGAACAACTTCAGTGTTGTGATATTGCTTAAAGCTCACCCCATTCCATCGATCCATCACGATCAGCACGCCCATATCCAGTATACTCGAGATACAGAAGGCGATGAGGGAGATGGGGATGAGGAGACGGACTGGAATGGAATGAATTATTCACTGACAATCCCGAACGGTGGTGATCAGGTTACACAGAGCAACAAAAGGAATTTAATTATCTCAAAACGAACTCGACTGATCAATATCCGAGTGCACTGTGGTCAGCAGTGAGATCGAAAGCGTCTGCAAACTTTTTTATCATTTCTCAAGAGCTATCGAGCCGTTCACCGTTACACCGTTATGCCACAGGATTTATAACATAAGTGTAGTAAGATAAGGAGAGGGAGCAGTTGAGAAAAGCAAAAAACACAAAAAAACACAAAAAAAACACAAAAAAAGCGTAATCACCTGAACTACGACAGTTGGAGTATGTAGCGCGGCCGTCCATCGAACGAAGGACGGACAGCCTGGGAAAATTTTTTTGATTTTGCAAGTCGAAGTGCTTTTTACTCACATATCATCTACGAACGAATCTGAACAGCTTTCAATCACCGCTACACACATCAACCCCATAAATAAGCTGGCCAAAATAGACAAATGAACTCCCACCCAGCCTGATCGACAGTCAATTTTCTTTTAAATTGTTAAATAATAAAGATACTAAAATATCAATTGAATAATTGCCCACCCTTGCTGGTCGCCACTTGATAATCCCCAATTATCGTGGCCACCCATCGTATTGAGATTGTCAGCATCACGATTAGTCTGCAATTAAATGTCTCAGCACTAATAGATGTCGTAGCATGTTGTCAATAGTGATGACAATTCGGCACGCGTGTCTCTCGCTCAGAATTATCTCTCGCCGGTCAGAGAGGCGAGAGAGTACGCAGAATGAGGAGAGACAAGCGCCGATTTGTCAACACTAGTTGTCAATTTCGAAATGTTCCGTTCTTACTGCCCATTGCTTTTAGCAAATGCGTGCATCTATTGAAGCAAATCCTCACGAGCAAAGTCAAAAATGCAGTAAATGCTGAAAATTCAAACAAACCTGAACGATAACTGCACCCGCATCATTATATCCATTCCTCGTAGAATGGAATGAAATAACTACATAGGGGAAGGACGAATGTGATAAAGGGTCCAGTAGCCAAATTACTAACATTTTAAATTCGAAATATACTACCTGAACGATAACTGCACCCTCATCATTATATCCATTCCTCGTAGAATGGAGGGAAGTGAGAACCCGGAGGGAAGCAGGGAGAAAGTGCCCGAGGGAGCGGACATCTAAATGTTGCAGCTTTGAATGTGTCATTTGCTATATTTAAGTTGGCTCAGATCCACCCAAACCAAGGGAGTTAAGAAATGTTGGAAGTGGGAAACCACGGCAAAAGAATCCCCCACCACGTGCACACAAAACGGGCGGTATAGCCTCACGCACAGGTCGCCGATCACTCGGGACAGACCGACTGCTGAATTGGCACGGGGGTGGCAGAGCCCGCCTTGCGAGGATACGCCTAACGCCTTTACTATTTACTTTTCTTTAAGTTACTCCTTCTTACGGCAACATATCAGCGCAAACGGTTTTAAATTGCTTATGTTTGAACGACTGCAAAACTGCTCAACGCATCCTTCTCTCCTCATTGTAGGGATGGCTTCGCAAGAAATGGTCTCTTCATTTCGCGTACTATCTCACTGGTCAGAGAAGCGAGAGAGCGTGCAGAATGAAGAGAGTCATTTCTTGCCAAGCCATCCTCATTGTCATGTATACATTTCTTGAAACATATCCAAATCCCGTTTTTGAAAAACCAAACTTTGAAAATCAGGATTCGGCTGTGTTTAAACCAAGTAGTATGCACTTAGTTTCTATCTGTAAAACTGTTGAAATACTTTGGGGTGAAGGTGTATTGTCTTTACACTTGCCAGGCACTACTTGGCGCGATATGGGAGTTGAGGGAAAAAAGGGGGCTGGTCGGAGCTAAAGAAACTCAATAATAATAACAATAAAAACAACAATAGCCCTGATTCCTACTCACATTGCACCAATTCCTGATCATCGATCCGAAGGGGAGCTGGTATCGAGGGAGGAGGAAGGGATGGGTGGCGTTACCTGAAAGGGATCTGGATCAGAGCTCGAAATACGAGTCACCGTCTCTTCATTGTGCACACTCTCTCGCCCGGTCTACTGACGAGAGATCACGGAGAATGGAGAGACGGTGACTCGTATTTGGAGCTCTAATCTATATTACATCGTATCGGCTGACTATTCTTAACAAGTCGTTTTCTTTGTCAGTGCACACCTGTAATGATGCACGTCATTCCTCCGGGCTTCGTTATTGTTATTATTGTTATTGTTATTGTTATTGTTATTGTGTTGTGTCACACTCGAAAAGGCTTCCTCACCTCCAATATGCGTCACATTCTCGTTTCCTTCGAGTATCATTGCGTGCATTGCTCGCTTCTGGTTGGTCATGTGGCGGAGCTGAAACAATAACAATAACAAAAATAACATTAACAATAAAAACAATAACAACAATAATAACAATAACAACCTCCTCGTCCGTCAACGGCAGTGTCTCGATGAACGCCGTCTCGTTGAAGGCGCGCGTTGATAACTGAATATTTTTCTCGTTTAAAACGTGTATGTTTCAGGTTCGAATTATGTGCAGAAACCAATGGAAGTGGATGCTTTTACACGAATTGGTAATGTGCGAAATAAAACCCATACGAAATGATTCGCTCACCCTGATATTAAATATTGGGCGCTTGCGCTGTTGACCGCCCCCCCCCCCTCTACTCGAAGGTAAAGGTGACACCGTTTTTCTAGGCACTTGCGTCCTGCGGTGCGCCACTGCTAGGAAAGTGAACGATTAAAGGCCAATTCAGTCCGGAGGGCCTAATCTCTAAACTGAACAGGGGACTCACGAATAATAGAGATAGGGGTACCATAGTGAGAATAGGAAGAATATAAAAATAATGCATCTGAATCATAGTGATACCCCTATCACGGAATACCACTTCCTAATTGTGATTGGTGTGGAGTAGACTTTGAAAGTCAACGAGTTATGCAACTAAGAACTAGTTCCTTTCAAAATCGAGGGAACTAGTTTCTTGCAAAGTTCTAAAAAACCGCTATGCAACCTGCGAGAATGAGGAATGAAGGAACTAGATAGTTGTTTATCTTTCAAAGTCTAGTGTGGAGAATGTAGAGGGGGCGGTCAACAGCACAAGCGCCGATTATTTGGCGCTTCTGCTGTTACAAAACGCGCACTTGATCACTCGAAACGAGAAATCGTCTGACTCTCTCATTTCGCATTGCTCTCTCGTCGGTTAGAGAAACAAGAGAGCATGCAAAAATGGGAGAGTGAGATCATTCCTCCTCGAAACGGATTTGATTTCGAGTTGTTCTTTCCTGGCGCAGGTTTTGCCCGAATCCTTTCTCCCTCAAAGAGGGGCGGAGCTTGCGTAACAGACCTCACTGCTCAGCACCGGCCTTTCCCTCCCTGACGCAACAGCCACAGAGAAGACATTGCCTCCCTCACTTTTCATGAACTCTCGCCTACTCACGGTCCAGAAATACGCTTCTTAGCTTCCTAAGCAGAGCTCGAAACTAGAGTGTAGTCTCGAGTTGGTCGCCGTCTCTTCATTTCACACACTCTCTCACCAGTCGACCGGGCTAGAGACCGTGTGAAATGAAGAGACGGCGACTCCTCGCACGAACCTCACTGCTCATCACTGGCCTTTCCCTCCCTGAAGCCACCGCTACAGAAAATACATGCCCGAAGCCCTCGTAGGCAGGGTCGGGCGGGAAGGGGATGCGGGCTGAACATTTCAGATTATTCAATCAAAGTTCAGAGAACATTCTATCACGAATGCGTTCAATTCCCTCTTAGACTCGATACGAGCTGCAGAATTCAAAGCCTCGCATGATCTAATTGTAAAATTAATTCGAGGGACTAGCTGTCTGATAGGTAGTACACCGATTTGTAAATTTCATTTGGGAAATTTACATTTGAGAAATATTTTTTGAGAATTGATAGTAGAATTGATAGATAGTATTGATAGTAGATAGTAGGGACTGGAGTAGGAACTCACCCATACCACAAAAGGCATGGAGCGATAGAACAGAGGCAAGGGAGAAGATGCTGATACCTGCAATAATTGAAATGGCCCTGATCTCAATCAGGGATGTGCAAAAATTTAACGGTCTCTCATTTCGTAATGCTCTCTCGCCGATCAGAGGGAGCGAGAGAACATGTGAAATGAAGAGACCGCTTCCGTCTCACCAATACTCCTGGCCGAAAATGTGGAATATGTGTAGATAGAAGAACACGAGTGGAGATCGAAGAGGAGATGCAGCATTTGGTCTGAAATGCTCGAAATATGAGTCACCGTCTCTTCATTTTGCACACTCTCTCGCTCGGTCTACTGACGAGAAAGAACGGAGAATGAAGAGACGGTGACTCGTATTTCGAGCTCTAGTTGAGAATTTGAGATAAGATATTGAACATAGCTAGTGCATGTTGAAGAGGAGATGCAGAATTCGGCTAAAGAGAGGAACAACATTTTGTAAATCGTTCACTTTTTCTCGAATGTGCAGTACGGGTGGAATCACTAGGATTCAGTCAGACTAGGAAACATTCTATGAACTGATGCAGTTAATAGAACGTTGAATTCGGATCGAAAAAAATAGAAACAAATACTCGAAAAAGGAGGACTTAGTTCAGTTTATCTCTCCTGATGAAGTCAATAACAAGATATTCTCTGTTTAATATAAAATATATGACAGGGATCGCGAGAGGTTCAACCAGGGGGCGGAACTAGAAATTCAAGTTCACCAAAAAATCTGAAAAAATTACCAAATGTACTTCGAAGGATGCTCTATCGAACTGCGTCGGGCGATTTTTTTTAGAAAATTTTTTTTTCGAGTACGGACGTGTCAAAGTTGACGACCTACGGTAAAAATGACAAAATCGGCTTCAGGAAAATGACCATAACTTGCTTCAAAATTGTGCTAGAAACTTTTTTTAAAAAGCAAAATAAAGAGGAAGGTTCCCTCTAAAACTTTGTAATTGACCACATCATTCGATCTCTCCATCCTGGTGCAGGGCGGTCGGTTGAGTGAAAAAATGAAATAACTTTCGAAATCGAAAAAAGTAAGTTCTGGTTTCTTGGCAACTTATTGTCCCTACTATGAAGTACTTTTCCTGAAAAAATTAGATTTTTCTACTTATTTTCCCAAAAATAGCGCTCGATCTAGTAAAATGAG
>LS570398.1:42623-64780 GCA_900490775.1 Pristionchus maxplancki | reverse complement strand
GTATCAGATGCCCAGAGATGCCTTCGAGTGTCTGTGACCTGATGTGGATCTTTATTCGGAATCTAGAATAGCCACAACATGCCTCGGCGCGCTATTCTCTCTCAACTTCCTCAGAACAGCACCCGGCCCGTTTCAGGTTCTAGGTGTCAGAATCGCTTAGGTCAAAGTTTCAGCATTTACTAGGATGTATTTCGAGAAATACTGCCAATTTTGGAGTCCATTGGATCATTTTGCGAGGAGTTAATTTTTTCACCTTCACAATCCTGGATCTCGGTCTGAACAGACGGCCGACATCGAAATTTATGAAATGCTTCCTATTGGTCCCCAATAGACCATCGAAAGTGAGCACTCGAGCGAAAACGAGTGCTCGTTTTCAATTAGGAAACGAGTGCTCGCTTTCTACGAGTACCATTCTCCCTCTCATTTCGAATGCACGTCGGTCGATCTCCCTCATTCACACCACTCCGTTGTGGTGAAAACGTGCAGAATGGGCGAGAACTCGCGAGTGAGTGCTCGTCACGACCCACTCGTTTTCCAAACGAGCACTAAAATGAGCGAGAAAACGTCGAGTGCTCGCTTACTTTCGAAGGTCGAATCCTCAGTGAATGGCCGATTCGTGTAGGCGAGAATGCAGCTGCCGCAGCACCTGCGGGGAATGTGACGTCATCACTACGTAAACAGTACTAGGGATGACAAATCGACACTCGTCTCTCCTCATTTTGCGTGCTCTCTCGCCTCTCTGACCGGCGAGAGATCATTCTAAACGAGAGAGGCGCGTGCCGAATTGTCATCACTAAACAGTACCATGCCAAATGCAGATTCTCGGTGTCACAATCGCTTAGGTCAAAGTTGCCACACTAACTAGGATGTATTCTGAGAGCAGATGTCAAATCTGGAGTGAATCGGGCTTACAGCGGCCGAGTTGATTTTCGCACAAAATCTCGCTGAATCTCGAAACACGAACCTGATTGTAAGGTGGACCTCCGAAACCCCATAAGATGCCACTTTTCTAGCAGACGTGCACAGGCGTGCGAGAAACCAGAGAAATGATCTCTCCGTCACAGGGAGCAATCTTCTGTCTCTCTCATTTCGCAATGCTCTCTCGTCAGTCAGAGAGGGGAGAGTGCACGTAAAAATGAGAGAGTGAGACCATTCCTCGTCACAGGGGTGCGAGAGAGCGTGAGAGCGAAATGAGTGATAGAGACATTTTTTCACACCTCTGATCTTTAGCCACTGATCAAAACTGAAAGCTGGGAAGCGCCGTTCTTTAATCTTCAGACATGCAACAGCATAACAATTTGTTAGCCGATCTGCAATTTCACACAAAAATCTCAACAATCAATTAGTTTTTCAGTCAGAATCGCAAAACAAAGGGTGGGATGGGAATATTGTTTCCTTCTTTCTCTCCTTACATCATGATTGTTTTTATGACGAGCGGTGGGAGTTACTGTAACCAGCAATATAATGGCTGGCAGCGCAGTTGCTCCCGAGCTCTGTCTGGTCTTGCCTTTACCATTACTGTAGCCAGTCGTAGCCTCGACGGACTTGTATTCAGTCGACCATTCAATTTTCTCCGAAATCACCTGTTAGATGTGCACTATAATCTGGGTGCAAGCGACAATTGTAGATTATAGTGCTGCTAAGAATTGTTATCCACGAGACTGAAGCACTACTATAAATCGTAGCGGCAATAACACGAGTGCATAGATAAAGTGGGAGGGGATACCGCCTACCTCCCTTAAATCTGAAATGGCCGAGGATAGATGAAACTTCTCGTTTCCGAATATCCTCTTTCAGGAGGACTGCCTTGCGGCCTCCTCATTCAATGCAAATGCTCACGATGTTATTGAAACTGTTGCATCGCTATCGTGTTTTTAAGCCTTCCTAGAAGCCAGATTGCAATAAAAGCACACCTAGGAATGGTGGCCACCGCCCGTCTCTTCTACCACCTCGCCGCGGAGATTCCTCTCCTTGGCATCTATATCCTCGCCATTGTGGCCTGTCTGTGGAGCAATTCGACAAGTGAGCAATTTGATTCATCTTGATAGTAAACATGTACAAAACCATGTAAAACCACTAATAAATAGAAAAAAATTGCCAAAAAGAGCCATTTTTGCGCGTGACTTGGTAAAGATTAGTAACTATTGTCGCTTGCATGTGCAGCAACTCGACAAGTAAGCCCTCTTTTTCATTTTTATGTCATCGGAACGTGTGTTTTCTGTTGATATTGTGGATAAGTTCGTCCTGTAAGATCCGAAAAATTAAATTTATACATTCCAGATTCAAATTTCTTTCAGGAATGATCGACACGGGCTTCTACACGTTCATTTCCTTCATCGGGATACTGGTAAGAACTAGTGTCAAATCGGCACTTGTCTCTCCTCATTTTGCGCACTCTCTCGTCTCTCTGACCGGCGAGAGATCGTTCTAAACGAGAGAGGCGCGCGCCGAATTGCTCAGAATCAGATCTGGGATAAGAGTGGGGGAGGGGGGGGGGGTGAATCGGCTATGTTTTGAGATATGCCCAAAAGTGGTCCAAACCTACAGGGATGATCATCTCAAGCCTGCCAGCGGAACTTATACTTATTCAAAAATGTGATGATTAATAGACCTCGAAATACCGCCGTCTCTTCATTTTGCACACTCTCTCGCCCGGTCGACTGATGAGAGAGTGTGGAGAATGAAGAGACGGCGACTCATATCTAATGATTAATTCGCAGGACGTGCTCACCTACATGGTGACTCTCATGACCTACCGCCTGACGCTGTACACCCCCTTCGGCGGCTTCTTCGATGTTCGTTTACCGATTCTTCGAATCATAAAACACGAATAATCCGTCTCTTCATTTTGCACACTCTATCGCTGCTCTGACCGGTGAGAGAGCACGCGAAATGAAGAGACGATTATTTCGGACTCTATCATCTCCAATTTTCAGGCGACCATCGGAGACGACAGCTGGGTTGGCAAGCTGACGATAATCTATGCGTAAGCATCTTCTCATCTATTTTCGTGCCCATAAATGGAGACCGGAGCCGGAAACCGGGGCCGGAAAATGGAAGATGATACGGGGAAATCTCTTTATTCACTCAACTCGTCGGAAAAAAGATCAAAGATCAAAGATCAGATATATCATTCAGCTCGATGTTCACCCTTATTGCCGCGCGCGAGTTCAGCACTCTCGCACTCGCCCTCAATCGATTCACCGCCATCGTCTACAATCACAAGGTACGGTAGGGTACGGTAGTCAGCGATCGCGAACTGGGCGCCCTTTTACAATCACAAGGTACGGTACGGTTTAATTACTGTATTGGAAATGGCTTATCGATAGGATAGGTCAAGGATTTTTGAATTGAACACAAGTTTTTGTCGATCGACAACTGAAGCAAATGATGATGTCCTTCAGAAATGAAATGGTCCCTAAAGGCCAGCAGGGAATGGAATACGGTATTGGGAGTGATCACTAACTGATCGTATTCCTTCAGAAATGGTCCACGCGCTCCTTCCTTCTCACAGTCATTGTTTGTCTAATCGGCGGCTTCTCCTGCAACTACTACATGTGGCTGACGGACGCGGAAGTGAGAATTAGGGATGGCTTGAATGACTCTCTTCATTCTGCACGCTCTCTCGCCTCTCTGGCCGATGAGAGAGTGTACGAAATGAAGAGACGAGTTCTTGCGAAGCCATACCTAGTTTGAAGATCAGCTATGCTTCACAGAGTGACCAAAGACGATTTGTGCAACTACATTGTTAATTTCATCCTCTATTTGACTCGTAACAATTTAAAAATGAATAGATCAATATCTAAAATTACAGTACCTATAATTACAGTACCTCCGGATCGACTCGGACAATGGGACGCACCTCTACTTCATGGCTATTGATCGATACGAGAGGGAATGGGTGAGATTTCAACCTCAAGCATTCCATTTTCTCGAATTCAACCAAATTTGCGATAGCTAATGGGCCAGTTCCTGAAAGAAGAACGATTTTTGACCAACAGCTAATCGCTATTGCGTCTGAATGGCATCCATAAAGTCAGTGAGAGCCATTAGATCAGAGAGGCGAGAGAGTGTGCGAAATGAAGAGACGATTACCCGTATTTCAAAGAGCCATCTTTTAGATCAACGAGCCCGGCGTGACTCTCTCCTGGTCCGGGTTCTGCTATCTCACGTCCCTGGCTACGTATGTGTTGATTGGTAAGACATTTTATTTCAGTTTCATAATTTCGAAATGATCGATCAAATGAAATCATGACAGATGGGAAAAAACTGATTGCTACTGTGGGAAGGCTGCAACTCATAGCAATAATCACAGTTACAAAACAATAGTGATTATTGTTGTGGGAAAGCTGCAGATTCTCACATCACTCTCCCAGTCGTTGTGTGGGGAAGGAGAGAGAGAGGAGATGTTTATCGCGTGATCAATAGGTTCCCTGTCTGTTGTAGGGATGGCTTCGCAAGAAATTATCTCCTCATTTCACATACTCAGAGAGGCGAGAGAGCGTGGAGAATGAAGAGAGTCCTTTCTTGCCAAGCCATCCCTAGTCTGAGAATGTTGATCACTGGGAGCGGGCTGGGGATTCGCATTGCAAAGAATTAACTTCCGCTTCCAATTCCCAGAAGCCCAGAGACGCAAGTTTGCGTAGCACAGGGATCAGGAGAGAATGTATCAAAAATGACTCTTCCGGGAACTAGAATTTTCATAACCAATTTAAAATAACCAAATTGTTATGGGAGAATGCCCTAGTGATCCCTGTGGTAGGCTAAGAGCGGAAACAATAACAATTAGCAGTCACTGCACGTTGCAACAAGCAACTGCATTAGAATGGGGAAGTCAAATCTAATTCCTTCCATCTTTTTTGTCACGAAATATCAAAAGTATCTCATTTTCCAGCCTTCCAATCCCTCTTTGGCGGAGCTCATCAGGACGTCGACAGACGCGAATACCGCCTCACCATCATCTCCTTCCTCATTCTACTCGGGGACACGATGTTCTTCCTCTTCAATGTTTGTTTTGGTTCAAATAAATAACAACAACAACAACAACAATTCCAGGTCTTTGGCTACCAACTCGATCCGAACGACTTTGTGAACGCCATGAAGGCGATTCAGGTTTGTTTTACATTAATGCAGAAAGATCAAAAAGTAATTGGAGTGCACATGAGTCTAGTATATTTGTTAAAACAAACGTGGGAATTTTCTAGGAAACTAACTGATACTTTTTTGAGACTTTGTGGGAGCACTGAAGGAGATTCAGGTTTTGCTTATTTTTGCATTAGAATCCATGCCTCTCACGAATACTGTTAATGAAACATATTCACTAAATTTGGTAAATTTCCAGGCCGGAGCTCCGATCCTTCCCTTTTGCCATGACCTTCGCTCTCTCTGCGTCCCATTCTGGCTGGTGCTGTTCGACTCGGTCCTCAGAAAGAGACTGCTCAGCCCGAGAGCGGTGGATGTGAATGAGTGAGAAACGATTTATAAATTACTTGAAATGGAAAGTTCTTTTCAGTTCGCAGCTGCAGAAGCTCTCCGGCGAGGAGAACAAGATCCCGATGGCTTGAGATTTCCAATAGAAAACAACAAAACCGGCAACAACAAAACTATATACTTCTAGTATCCACCATTTTCAGCTACTTTCATAACCCACCACCTCCTCTTTGTCTAAAACAATTAAACTAATGTGTGTTTCCTACCTTAATCTCTAGTCAATCTTGCAGACCATTGCATTGTAACCCATATTATTTGTAATTCGGAACTCGAAATGTATGTTTATCCACTGTTATTCTGCGCATGTTCTTAAATCAGAACTCGAATAGTCTCGGAATCTTTGGGAACTCGATTGGTAACGAGATGAGATGTTGATCCATGAGTCCATGAGAGTGTTTTAACGCCTGAAAATGCTCTAATAGGCAAGAGAACGAGGCTCTACCACAATGAAAACTCAATTCTCTAACACGCCGATTGATCGTTTTAAATTCTCACCTGCACGAGAAATGTCAATCGGTCGACTGATGAAGATCATCAGGATTTGCGTGATCTTTGAGTAGGTGGACTTCTGAAAGCGATTGATGATGACATAATTGAATTTTATTTACGAAAATACCTGCGTATCGATGGTAATCGTGTTCCCATTGAGTTTGAAAGACCTCGAGTCGACAGATGCCGGATAACCAAAGACTTCGAAGTATTTCAAACGAGGGTTTGAGACGCCCTGTGCATTGATTTAATGATTCATATCATGTCTTTTTACGAGTTAGTTTTTTTTCTACGCTCACTGATAATCACATCTGAATCGATTGCTTACCCTCTCAACTATTCTAAAGAACCTCCTGAAACATAATGCGAGCTCATTCTCTTCACCTCTATTTTTCACACGTGCTCTTCATTCTAGCAAATGGTTGAGTAAGTAATTAGTAATTAAGTAATTAAGTAATTAGTAATTACCGCAGCCGGCGTAATTGTTATTGTCAGCGTCGCTGTCGTTGAGGTCATCGAGAAGTTGAAGGACGTCTTTGTGAATGCGGCTGAAAGACGTCTTCATTGCATCTCTCTGACCAAGTGAGAATCTAATATTTCATTGTAGTTCTGATATCATACAAAACTGAGTCTTTCGAGACATGACTAGACCGAGGGACTTACTACTAATATCGTCCACAATACTGTCACCATCGTCCCAATACAGCTCTCCAATTGCAGATCCACCCTGATCCTCGCCAGGAACGATCAGTAGATTCAGATTGCCCTTCCTCGCCGCCACTGTGGTCACTGCGGAGGGCTGCCGGGGAATGATGACTCCGCCTGGAACATTACAGTCCCCGTTTATTAGGCCCCATGTTGCTTTATAGTCAGCAAAACACCATAAGACTCACTTCTAACGAGTGTCGGAGCGTTGCAGGTCTGCAGTGCCGGGAAAACGGCATTTCCACAATCCACTTTCTTGCCATAGCTGAAGTCCGAGGCGTCCGGAGAATAGAGGGAGTAGAAGGAGACACCGGGCGCTTGAGGAATGTACCCTTGCACGGTTGTGGCGTTCTGATAATAATTAATGTTTATTCCATAATGGCTGGGCACAGCGTGTCAGAGAGGGAAGATAATCCAATTATCGCAGCCGAGACCAATGCGTGACTCTTTTTCCCTCCCCTTCATTCTCACTCATCTCGAGTGAGCTGCGCGGTGGATTATGAAGAATGAGATCAATTTGAAACAAAATCGCTAGGTTTCATTCATAGTTTCTGTGAAACTCATTTCAAATACGACGGAATTTTTTTCGCGATAATAAGAAATTGAAAATTCCGGAAAATTAACTCCTCGAAAACCGTTCATGGAAACCCCCACACCAATATTCTTTTTGGAATCGTCATCACCTACGCTATAACGGCGCTGAAAAAAATGAAGCATTATTTTCTTTATTTTCGAGAACAACGCAGAAAATACCATTCGTTCGCTTTTTTCTCGAAAATAAAGAAAATAATGCTTCATTTTTTTCAGCGCCGTTATAGCGTAGGTGATGACGATTCCAAAAAGAGTATTGGTGTGGGGGTTTCCATGAACGGTTTTTGAGGAGTAAAATTCCGGAGATACCTGAGTAAAAATAAACAAATAAGTGATTTAAAATTCAGCAAAATATGCAAAATCGATAGAGAAGCTCCTTATCTTAGAGTTGGACAGATCTATCGATCTCGATTTTCTTATCTTATCCTTATCAGTAAGATAGGGGATATGTTTCACAGGTTTTACTTAAACATTGTCTCCGGACGATCATGGAAAGTGAAAGGCCACGGAGAACAAATGAGTTCGGCCTCTCTGACACGCTGTGCTGGGATCACGGTCCACTTCAATCTGCTCTGCTTCCCTATCTTTTTATATCCGTAAGTCTTCCACAAAAATGCAAACGGCGTAGGATATTGGCGATTCCCACACACTTCTCACCTCCTTGAGAACCGGCACGACCATGATCGCTGGTCCCCACATGAACTGCTCATCAATTGACAGTGTCTTCTTATCAGTGCCAAAGTCGAAGAAGAGCGGACGAATGACGGTGTCGCCGTAGAGAGAAGCCTTGTAGTGTAGCCTTGAACAATTTTACGTGTGTGCCGGGATACTTAACTCACAAAACCAGATTGATTCTAACAGAGACGTAAATGTAATTATAGGGTAGCTCAGCATGCCACTGACTCCCACTCACATTCTCCACCATTCGAGCATTCCACCCCACCCCATAGCTCTACCCCTGAGATGGTGAATGATACTCACGTATACAGATAAGGCAGGTACGCATATCTGAACTGATTCGCGTTCCTCGTTGCATTGGCCACTGATTCCCACACTGCCGGGTCCTGAGGGATAGCGTCGTCCGAGTTGTGGTTGCTGGAATGTTTGATCATTTGCTTTCGAAATGAACCTCTGGAGAACTAATGTCAGTATACCATTGGTACTGCTCCGTTGTTGTTATACAGAATCGGAAAGCCTTCTCAAGACACTAGGGTTGGAATTTTGATTCTTCAATGATTCTGAGAATCAAATGATTCTTCTCATTCTTTGCCGTTTGATTCTCAGAATCGGTGATTCTCAGAATCAATGATTCTTCGATTCATATCTCGGTTTTGGATCGGCGAATCAACTCCAAATCTGGAGAGGACACTATGATGTCTAGTCCCATCGTGTTCTCCAAATTTGAGCTCGATTGAATATCGATGAAGTGCTAAACGAACGACCGCTCTGATTTGAGAAAATTCGAAATGAAGGTCAATATTATATGTTTCAAAGAATCTTCAAAGTCGATAAGATTAAAAACTTCTCCAAAATCTTTCTTTTACTTGATTTTCTTTTTGAGTGATTCCCACGAAGAATCAAAATGCCAACCCTACAAGACACCTATGCCAAATATTTCAAGACAGCTGAAAGAAGAGAGCGGGAGAATAATACTAACCGATAGAACGAGTGGAACGCCCCCAGTTGATGCCATCTCAAACAGAGTTGCTCGGTCGTGTTGCCATTGAAGCCGCACACGTCAGATCTGAAGGAGAATGTAGTAGGTTTTGTTGTACATTGGATCGGCTGTTGGATTGGTCCTCACATGAATCTTGTCTTTTGTGAGCAATGTGAAACATATCCAATGGATCAACGATCATACAAGTACGAGAAGGAGAGATTTATTATAATGACACGTCTTGAATCGAACAATGGCCTGACTCTCTCATTTCGCAATGCTCTCTCGCCTTTTAGAGAAGCATGCTAAAATAAGAGAGCGAGATCATTCCTCCTTGAATCGTAGATACTAGTAAAGAATTTGACATTGCTCTGCACATGAATTTATGAATCTTTGTGCGCCCTTTGAAACATATGCATTGCACACATATGCAATTGCTGATCAGACCGGTGAAATTATGTGACGGACAGATAATGGAACTTATTTGAAACTGCAACCTCACCCAACATAGGGAATGCCGAACAGATTGAACTCCATCACACCGATCACCGCGCTGCGGAGGTCCTGTCAAGAATTACTATGATGGTACTCGGGATCCTGGATCCAGGTTCGTAGCTTTGGTGTTGGTCTCGGACTAGAGAAAAGACTGCACCTCCCACGTGGCCGTATTGTCGCCCAGCCAATGGCCGCCGAAACGCCCCGAGGAGGGGAAGGTGGATCTGAAGAATTTTTAAGCTTTACCTAACTTCATCGAACAATGGAATGGCGTGTAGATACCTCGAGATGACGACTCCTCTCTTGCCCGTGGCTGCTTGCACTGCATCCTTGGTCACGCGAGACTCGCTCCAGCCGTATCTGAATCAACCAGGACTCATCTACGATTCTTGAAGTGTCCACACTCTCAAAATTCCGAATTGGGATCAGGTCAACTGACAGCGAATGAACATATACTGCTTGACACTCCTTCTCATTAGTCTATATCCTCCCAGAGTCCTTTTACTCGTTTAGTGTTGTACATGCCCATTTCGCAGTAGTTCTAAGTTCCAAAAGTCTTACAACGAATGCACATTATACTGCCTGACGCTCCCTCTCACACTCATCGCTCGCATGCAGACCGTCTTGACGGCTAGATATGCTTCCTGAAAAGAATACCGATTGCTCCACCCCGTCCATTCTTTCTATTCTAATTATCTGGCACCTTCCCAAAATTGTACACAGCCTGCGTCTTGTAGGGCGGCACGTCCCACTCGGAGTCTGGGCCTAGAAGATGGGGATTTATATTGTATCTCTATCCGACAAGAAGAATACTTAAGAGTGATTAGAGTTACCGGAAGAGGGACACGACAACGGCTTCAGATTGGGATGGCCGGGTTTGTCGAAGTAGAAGGGATGGGCCTACAACACGCAAAGTCGTTTCGAGAAAGTATTCGGAATGAGTAGCAACTGATTCAAACTCGCTTCATTCGTGCCGAAAGCCGCAGGCTCGTTCATGTCGATCCATGCGCCGTCGAATGATATCTGTAACTGATTTTGCATCTTTAATATCCATTCCTCGATCTTTGATTTCTAACCTCATCATGGAACCTCCTAAACTCCTCCGTCCACCACTCGGCCGTCTCATTCTTCGGATCGAGGAAATCTGGGAACGCGACGTGCTTGTCGGGCCACACCACGGAGAGGAGGATCTTCGTTTTCTGGAATTGCAGATGTTTTGTGATCTAGATTAGAATGTTTTCAATCTAGGATTCAATAGACAAGACGAGTTTCAGTTACGAGTCTTGTATTTTAAAAGAAGCCTTATGTTAGTTCTCTGTAATTCACCTTCACCAGCGGATAGAGATCCTGAATATCACGAGGCACTTCATCTGGTCGTTCCCATTCGATGAAGGAGGCGTTCTGCAAGAAGATAATGGGAAATTATTCGAGTCTTTCCTTCTAAGTTTCCTTCACAAACCTTTTCGATCGCCCTCTGGAACGTCTCATAATCCACTGAAATCGCTGGATCGAAGATGAGGATGTTGTGCATGTCCCAGTCGTGGAGCTGTTTGACATAGTCACCGAAACCCTTCCAGTTGGCCTGCAAGGAAGGGCACTAAGCGGGATCAAGGTGCATACAATGAGGATAGATAATCACATCACGAGTAAAGGTGAGATTTTGCGTTTCTAATCCATGTCGTTTGCTCTCACTGACCCCAATCGTGAAGTCCTTGTTCCTGTCCATGTAATCAATGTCCGCGTACGCGACATCGAAAGGGATCTTGTAGCCTGAAATTGACAACATTCTGATAGACACTCCAAACAAGACCATCGAGCGATAGAATAAAGTAGAAATGAGTACCTCTTACTGCCTCCACGCGACTCTTCATATCGTCTAGAGACTTGTACCCGTAGCGGCAGAGCTGGAACAAGAAGTTTGGAACCTGGGAGTACAAATAATCGCAAACCTGATATCCCAGCGCCCAGTAGGGCGGGAGGAACGATCTACCGATAAAAGCCGTGTATTGTTGAACGACCTGAAGACTTTTCAATTGTGGCGTATATAGGTTTGTGGATCTCTCAAACATCGGTAACCTCAGCTGGAGACGGGCCTGGGAAGATATAGATGTCCAGAATCCCACCGATGGTGCGGTAGACGTAGCCTGGAGCGGGGACGGTGATCACCTGAAGATTCAAAAGTCTTATGAGAAATCCTGAGTGTTGGAAGCGCTGGAGAGGTGAATATATGAGCCCGATCGTCTAAGAATCGGGAAGGGGTCGGCACAGCCAAAAAGGTTCAGTTCTCTCAAAATATGTCCAAAGGGGTTCTCGAGGGTGCTGATGATGATGACCATATCCATTTTTCATATTGATCCTCCGTTGGCTCCAGATGACGTCACGTCGAAATCGGAGTTTCTAAAATTTCTAAGCTTGCGGAGGCGCTAAAATTACGAAAATAAGTTTCCCGGGGCAGAATTTGATGGCGAACACGCCTGTCTATTTTATTTTTCATGAATTATTAAAATAATTTTTAAAAATCAAAGTTTTCACTCGGTCATATGCGTGCTTAGCTTTTTGCATGGATCGATGCGCACTGACGAATAGGTACTATATTTAAAATTTCAGCCAAATCATACATCAGAGAAATCGGAGTGCCGGCGAATAGTGACGAGAAAACGGTCTGAAAACGACGCTGCATCCCTTGATCTACCCTCTTCCCTCCCCTTCTCTCTGCGCTCTCTCATCTCACCACACTATTTCGCCTATCCTCTGACTCGAATCGAGGGAAGAGGGTAGATCAAGGGATGTGGCGTCGTTTTCAGACCGTTTTCTCGTCACTATTCGCCGGCACTCCGATTTCTCTGATGTACGATTTGGCTGAAATTTTAAATATAGTACCTATTCGTCAGTGCGCATCGATCCATGCAAAAAGCTAAGCACGCAAATAACAGAGTGAAAAGTTTGATTTTTAAAAAATTATTTTAATAATTCATGAAAAATGAAATAGACAGGCGTGTTCGCCATCAAATTCTGCCCCGGGAAACTTATTTTCGTAATTTTAGAACCTCCGCAGGCTTAGAAATTTTAGAAACTCCGATTTCGACGTTACGCCATCTGGAGCCAACGGAGGCTCAATATGAAAAATGAATATGGTCATCGTCATCAGCACCCTCGAGAAACCCTTTGGACATATTTTGAGAGAATTGAATCTTTTTGGCTGTGCCAGACATCCTCAGATTTTCCCGATTCTAACGCAACCGGGCTCATATGAAAAAGGGAGCAGTAACTCACATCCTGCGAGTTCGAGTTGAGGAACAGGACTCCATGCGCGGCGCCGCTGTCCTCGACGAGAAGGTAGAAGGGGTGGACGCCTGCGTTCTCAAGTCATTGAACTGTAAATTGTCATTGTCACTCTCACGCATAACCTCCACCAAGATGAAAAGAGTCCCACCATAGAGGTTCTTCGTGTCAAACTTCAGGCTGTATCCACTTCCTTCAACGTGAGAGTTCGGTCCCTCATCACGTGCGAACATTCCCCACTTGGTGTAGCGGGTGAAGTCGTGCTGAAATATTATGGATTTTGAATTAAGGATCATGTATTGGATGAATTATGTATTGGATGGATGGATTTGGGTATGAAGTCGGATATCTTGATCATTATTTGCTTGATGGAAGACATATGCGTCACCTTGAGATTCGGATGCACGTTCTCTCCCCATCCGAACATGTTGGAAGAAGGCAGTTGCACGGCGAGTTGGATGAACTTGTCGGCAAAGATGAGACTTCCTGATAAAGATAAGGACACTGATTCCAATCTCGTTTCTAGCTTCAATGCTGCCAAGAAGATACCTACCAGGAGAAGTATCGAAGATTGCTTGCCCATTGGATCTCTTGACTTGGAATGAGAAGGGATCCGACTCCTTAACACCGACAGTCAATTTCTCAGTAGTACTCTGCGTGGCACGAGGCAGATTGAGAAGGTCGCCAGTCTCGAATCTGATACCGAATCATTCCCAAAATCTCTGAATCTTTGTCAGAAGAGAAGGCTGAAACAAGAGATGCGTACCTCTTAGCATAGTCCTCGATCCGTATGTTAATCACACTGTCGCCGATGTCTTTGTAGGAGAACTTCAGTGACTGAAGGTCTCCACCACCCCATGGATTCTCGAGACCTGAATACGTAAGGTTTTACCTATCTAGTCTACCGTCAGATAGAACGAGGAATGGTTTGACTCTCTCATTTCGCAATGCTCTCTCGTCGGTTAGAGAAGCGAGCGAGTACGGGAAAGTGAGAGAAACAGACGCACCCTTATTCTTTGTTAGCTTCCACTCTCCCTCTCCCACTTTAGTCGCCGAGTATCCCATCTCCTCTCTGGGCATGAAGCAGGAGGGCGTGTTGGGAGGACCGGTCTGAAGGTTTCGAAATAGGAAATTTGAAATCCATCTCATTTAAGTCTTACAGTGGTCGGCAAGCGATCAAAGATACATCCTCGTCTCTCGCAATCTGCCTTATTCGGGTTCGGTTCAGGCCAGCAGTCGATACGGAACTAGGCGGGATTTGTTTTGTGGACTGGAAGGTCAAGGAACTTAATCGAATAGAGAAACGCACGCTCCAATCGGATTTATCTGCTGATGCAAAGCTCAAGAAGAGAAGAAGTTGAAGAAGAAGTTGCATTTCTGCGATGTCCAGTTACCCTGACATAATGGTGAATTAATTGGCGGATATACAAACGATGACCACGTTAGATGAACAGGAATGTAATATCGATAAATAAAAGCGCTATTCTCTATTGGCACAAGGACGAGAAAATATCATTCCATGTGCCTTTTTCGCTACGCATAATCAATACAGATGGCGTATAAACCGGGGGGCACTGAGAAGCGTAAACAAAGTTGCCCAGCTAGAAGGAAATCGAAAATACTCCGCTGGATCCTGCCGAATCGACGAAAACATTTCCGGGTGTTGAGCACATGTTGGTGTTTGTTTGTTTGCGAGCCTCAGAACTAAGAGGGAACATCTGGTTTAGCTCAATGCTGATCAGTTCCAGGTTTTGCTCAGATCGGCGAGAGAAATAAGTGGACCAGTTCAACAAAATAGTACTTTATTCATCTAAAATTTGACAAATCTCAACAAGATGTCATCGCATTTCCATCAGATTCAAGCCAATTGATCTACTGAAAAGACAATCGATAAATGACTTTTGACCTGGAAATCCAATACCGTAGTTGTTTCCGTTTCCATACGAATAGAGTGGTGCCGACGAGAAATAACAGAAGAAGCCACCACCAAGCAGAGATGTGATTCTGGAGATGGTCAGACCATGTCTTGTCCATAACTAAATGCCGGTGAGAACTGAGATGAACAAAAAGACGAAAACCTGTATTAATCGTTCCATTGAACCCATCAAACGCCACAGCTCCATTGGAAATGAACACCATAGTCATCGTTTTACCAGAGGATGAGATTGTATCATTGATTAACTGTTCGCCAGTGATTCTAGAACATATCGGTAGGTATACAATCAACACTTCAAAACCGACAACTTGATGTGTTTTGTCGATACATCTGTCCCTTCGTAGAGCATCAGCCGATCTACGTTTGGTTCCAAAGAGATCGTTGAGAACTGAACAGAGTCACCCCTTACGATCAGAAAGCTAAAGATCAAAGATCAAAGATCAAACTCCACCTTCACTTCCAAGTGGTGATGCTCTGGCGCGATGTATGTTATATTACAGAAGAGATTATTACAATAATACGAAGGAAAACTGAAACGAACAGAAAAATCGGGATTTTTCCCAGATTTTTGACTAACGCTGGTGAAGCGAATTCCATTGTCTTTTTAGATTCTAGCACGACTGTTTTATTGACGCATCCGCAGCCTGAAATGCAGGTCAATTGGTTGATGGTTGAAGCTGAACACTGAATATATATATACACTATCTCAGAGAGGCAAACGTTCTAACGTTTGCCTCTCTGGGATAATTGGTTGATGGTTGAAGCTGAACACTGAATATATATATACACTATCTCAGAGAGGCAAACGTTCTAACGTTTGCCTCTCTGGGATAGTGTATACTAACGTTCAGCATGCGTTGAATGCTGGCTAAAAGCAGTGTAATTCATGCTGAATATTGAGGTACTGTTGGCGATACTGCGAGGATATCCTTGATGAAAATGCACCACCACATGTCCACTTTTCTGGTCTAGTATTTCAAGTGCACCATTTCTGGAGCTATCAAAGTATCTAAACATATAAGGTGAAAAATAAAACTTTAAAAAATAAATAAATAAAAACCAGCGAACGTTTCTGATTTTTCGTTGCTCATCCGTAGTCCAACGTATTCTTTCAGTCCACTGGCACATTGAAGCGAAAAGTTCGCTATTCCGCTAGAATGGAATCGGGATTTTTTTCAAACTCACAGCGTTTACTCAAAACGCGGCAACTCATATTGACAGTCTACACACAAAAAAATATCCGTAAATCTGAAATCCGCTATTATTAGCGGATTGATATCCGCAACAAAATCCGCTAATAGTTGCGGATTGGATCCGTAATTTTGGCTCTAGCGGATAAATCCGCTATTTTATTTTCCTTTTTTTCTCGTTCTTCATTTCGCTCTCTCATTCTCGTCATTTATGTTCATTCCTACTGGTCGGTTGGTTTTTTGCGCGAGTTCTTTTCGCTTTCGGAGTCTCGCTGTCGAGAATAAGCCACGTTTTCAAAGGTTCGTTTCATTTTAGTAAGATGGTCAAGACCAAATTATCGTTAGTGAGGTGATTTTGTCTTGATCTTGAGAGGAATCAGCTAATTGAAACTGTTTTTCAGTTTTACACATCGAGCTCAATAGGCAGTTTATTTTGAGGAGGATGGATTCGCTTGTCTTCTAAACGAAATGAACGAGTTTCTTGTTCTGTAACTCGGCTAATACCATCCTTTCAGATCTGTTAAACATCACGTTTTTCGAAGCACAAGAATTTCGCCCAACTGGAAGAAGTAGACAAAGTCAAGCCCATATCACCGTTGTCACATCTCTTGATTGATTGTTGTTTCGTTTTGTGAAAGATAAAATCTTGTTTTTCAAAAAAATCAGCAAAATACATTTGAACAATTATTTGAAAGGAAAATGGATTACAAATATGCAAATCTACCTCCCACCCCGAGCCAAAATTGCGGATTGAATCCGCTATTATTAGCGGATTGGTCTATTGTTCGCCGCTCAAAGCGAATGAAGAAATTACGGAATGAATCCGCTAAATTTAGCGGATTGGAGGATTGCGGATTGAATCCGCTAAAATATTAGCGGATATATCCGCTTGTGACAATCCAGCGGATATATCCGCAATACATATCCGCTAATATTAGCGGATATTATATAGAGAATCACAGGTCTCTGGAAATTCGAGATGGAAAGTATCAGAAACATTTGACGGTAAGGGGCGTTCGCATCCTTTAATTACTTTTTTCTTCAGAACAAAGAGTCTGCTAACCTTGTTGCCGGTAAATTAGAAAAATGTAAATGCTGAAAATGCATCCTTCACTGCTCAGTTTACAGTGACTTGAGGGAAAATGTTGGAGCGAGAAAGTAGGAGAAACGGCCGTCCAAAACATGCGCATGTGATTATTCCTGAACAGCAAAAACTCTTTCCCAAAAAATATAGTATCATACAGATAAGTGACTCCATTCGGTCCTTGATCGATTTCAATGGTGCCATGGCTCGATAAGTCGTCCACTCTAACTTTGATGGTGTAGTTAGTTCGGAGTTCGGTCGGAATAGATACAGTCGTTTTGCATGGCACCTAAACATGTTAAAGAAGGAGTCCCACGAGGTGAAAAGGTGGGCTCCCAGGAAAGACTGACGTGCTTTCCGATTAAAAAATACTGTGTGGAAGAAGGTGAGAGAGCGAGAGAGTCAGACAAACAGAGTGCTCCCTCCTCCCCTCTCCCTTCCCTTATCCCTCTTTCCCCCTTCCCTTTGCACCGCGCATCTTGATTTTCCCTGCATTATCGGAGAATTTTGCGCGCGCATAGCTCGCTTCAAAGTTAAGCTAGAGACTTCAAATTTTGGATTTGCACTAGGATTCAAGGGATAAACATGGCTACGCTTCCAGATTTTCTACGAAAAAACTCGTGGGACGGCTTCTTTTATAGCTGTTGTTTAGATTTCAATTGTCATACCATCGCGCATTTTGAGCGGCTTATCGGGTACCCTGGCGACTTTAAATGCACTACTTTTGTTGAAGTTCCACCTGGAGTAAAGTTGTAATATTCCGGCCCGCAATCGCAATCTGAAAAAAACAGTCATAATTTGAAACGGTAAACAGTAGAGTTCGAAATACGGGCAATCGTCTCTTCATTTTCTCTCTACACACTCTCTCGCCTCTCTGAGATAGTGTGTAGTGTGACGATTACCCGTATTTCAAACTCTAGTATACAGCCTCACCTAGCTTAACCGCCGAAACTTGCAGCTCGAAAGAGCTCTTTCTCGCGTCGGACATTCCGATAGTTATCGGATTTGAGTCGGACAGCCAATTTTGAACAGGGACGTGGTCATTCGAGAACCTGTTAGATTAAGTTAAAATATTGAAATAAGACGGTTTTTACATCTGGATAACACGCCCATTCCCGTCCTTAACGGAGATCCAGAAAGAAGAGCCCGATCGAGGATCCGTTATGTAATCAATGCGTACGGCATAGCCTGAATCACTTATTTCCCCTTCTCAATTTCCAGTTTTTCTCACCGATCGGAGCAGTTATCAGCAAGGCGCAACTATGCTCTTGAAGTGTTAAATTTAGCTTAACCGGAATCTCCGGAATGAGGTCGATAAAGGGGAACGGACAGTATTGCCTGTGGTCTGCAATTGGAAATGCGCGAACTAGTGTTGACAAATCGGCACTTGTCTCTCCTCATTTTGCGTGCTCTCTCGCCTCTCTGACAGGCGAGAGATCATTCTAATCGGGAGAGGCGCGTGCCGAATTGTCATCACTAGCGCGAACTACAGTAGCGCCGGAAAGTATTCGGTCACTTTGTTTTTTCGCTGTAATTTTTTAACCAGGACAGGTATTGAGCTAATTTTTGGAGTGAAGATAGGTAATCCATCTGGGAATACAACCGTGATATTGCGGTGCTACGAAAATTTCTGGTTATTGCGTAGTGATGACGCAACCAAAAAGCACTTTTTCGAAAAATTCTACTGCTAAGGAGAATGTTGCATTGCTTACAAAAACTTCTGAAGTTGAAGGTCTTAGTATGGACAACTCTGAAAAAAAATTTCAAGTTGCTTCGATTTTTTTCCGCAGCTGCAGCTCTGCTGCAATTTTTCGGCTGCAAACTTGTAGCTCAGCTCTTAGGCGTGCTAGAGACTCGTGCAAAGCGTCAAAATGATCCTTACGGTGACCCCAACAAACCCTGAAAGTTTGGTGTTGATCGGCGGTCATTTAATTTTTTGGTGTAAAAAAATCACTTTTTCCCATGGGTCGTCTTTGGAGGTGTACCATTCCAAGGGAGATTTTTTCAAAGATTTATTTCCTGTGCAGGGAGGACCCAAAACTATCCTATAATCGATTCCCAATTTCTGGTAATTTTGCGTTATCTGTCCGGTCTGCAATAATCGCTTTCCGGAGACGCGCACGTTGCGCAACCGCTAAGCCCCGCCCCTACCCTCACTCTCACTACCCTCCCCCGTTGAATGCGGTTAGAGATACGGGTTCCTAAAGTCCATATTTGGGATCTGCATTAAAAATCACCCATAGGGACATTTTTTCAGCGTAGGATCCAAATTTTGTGAACGTCCCCTGGTGAGGGTAGGGGGCGGGGCTTAGCGGTTGCGCAACGTGCGCGTCTCCGGAAAGCGATTATTGCAGATCGGACAGATAACGCAAAATTACCAAAAGTTCGGAATCTATTCTAGGATGGTTTTGAGTCTTGCCTGCACAAGAAATAGATCTTTGAAAAAATCTCTTTTGGAATGGTACACCTCCAAAGACGACCCATGGGAAAAGGTGACTTTTTTACACCAAAAAATTAAATGTCCACCGATCAACACCAAACTTTCAGGATCTGTTGGGGTCACCGTAAGGATCATTTTGACGCTTTGCCTGAGTCTCTAGCATGCCTAAGAGCTGAGCTACAAGTTTGCAGCCGAAAAATTGCAGCAGAGCTGCAGCTGCGGAAAAAATCGCAGCAACTTGAAATTTTTTTTCAGAGTAGTCCATACTAAGACCTTCAACTTCAGAAGTTTTTGTAAGCAATGCAACATTCTCCTTAACAGTAGAATTTTTCAAAAAAGTGCTTTTTGGTTGCGTCATCACTACGCAATAACCAGAAATTTTCGTAACACCGCAATATCACGGTTGTATTCCCAGATGGAATACCTATCTTCACTCCAAAAATTAGCTCAATACCTGTCCTGGTTAAAAAATTACAGCGAAAAAACAAAGTGACCGAATACTTTCCGGCGCTACTGTATAACGCAGGCGAGACAGCATTATAAATGAAGTGTCATAAAAGATCACTCAGCCCACCTATAAGATGACGAGTTCTGGAGATTGTGCCAACGAACGAAACTGTATTCCCATTGCGAATGGACCATCGACCAGTGCTTCGTCGAATCAGAATTCCAGTAGTGGAGGAGAAATAGATCCCCTCAGACATTTCAGAGCTGTTAAAATCTTTTTTATATTTATTAGTTAGCTTTATGCTTGCCGTATAATTTCTCTAGCAATCTTGCCATTTTCATCAACCGTAAATTCAGAGATTTCAAAACTGAATGAAAATTTTGGGCTCTGTTCGGATTTGGGGGACCCATGGTCAATATGGGGGACCCATGACCACCTCTGACAACACAACAATCATGGGTCCTCCATATTGACCATGGGTCCCCCATAATGTCATGGGTCTCCATGGGTCCCCCATATCGTCATGGGTCCCCCAAATCCGAACAGAGCCAAATTTTGCAAGATATTTGAGAAAACGCATACAGTATCCCAGTAGTTTCCGAAAATGAAAGCACAAATCCCCCAGTTGCATTCGGATCAGGATTGAACTAAAAAAGACAGCGTTTTATTTTAATATCGAAAATGTCTTTCAAACTTGGAATGTCTTATCATATTTGGTGCAAGTTGCCTTGTCACCGAACATAGTCACGTTTTCCACGTCAGCCAGCTCGAATATTTTGGTGCCGTAGCACTCTTCTAAATCGTTTGAAATGCGAATAAGATCGATAATGCCAAACCTGAGTCGTACTCATTCTCTAGCTCTTCAGAATTTAAGTCTTGAGATAACCCGAAGTGGAATAACAGTGCGTTCGCCTAAGATTCGCACCCCCCTCGGTACAGCAAAAATAGACCCTCTGAGATTTTCATAGTTTTTGATAGCCTTTGGTGTCCTGCATCGATTTCTGTATTTGTCACGTCTAAAAAAAATTAATTTGCATAATTGCATGCATTCAAAGTTCGATGCTTTTCATACTCTTTCGTGTGTAACTCATCGGAAACGATTCCAAATCTCATGGAAAATTTACTGTAGACTAATCTCGATGTGCTCTATCCGACTATGAAGTTCGTTTATGCAAATTCGAAATTAGATTTTTTAGTCAAATTTTCAAGAATTTTTTTCTCGAAAAGTAAGCCGAACACCTCGCTAATTTTTTGATATGTCGTGACCATTGGTGAGACCTACTGGCAAAAATTTTTTCAGCCATTTTTATTGTCATCCTGAGGAGTTACAGCCGAAAAACGGAAACATTCTTTTAGAGGGAATTCCGTTATTCCACACCGCTCGCGCGGCCAGCGCGGCGAGGAATGGGTCCTTTCAATCTAAAAATGAATATAATCGGATGAGTTTCATTAAAGATTCTTATTCGTAGAAGGTCTCGTCAAGGCACAGCCTGTCAGAATGGACGAATTCCTTTGTTCCCCGCGGCGTACGTATTCTAATGCGCCGGGTCATTCTGCGTCGCTCCACAGCGAATGGAGCGGCGAGAAATGAGTGAAAATAGCGAGAATTTCACGCGAAAATAGTGCAATATCATCAAGATAAAATTATTTTTTGAAAGATCTGAGATCTCGAATCACTTCAGCCAACAGCCTAGAAGACTCCCTATTGTTTTTGAGTCATTTGGTTAGCAACAAAACTGGCCGTGTTCACTTATTAGATTTTATTGAATTCCCAGGGAAGTTATCTACCCTTCATCTTTAATTAAACCCCATCACCATTATAATCATTTTAAAGCTGGCAAGAAGGGCTACAATCTGATGGCTGCGATTCTTGATAAAATTCCTCATATTCAAATTAAGTCGAAAAAACCACCAAAAAATGAACATAAACACGATTATCTCTTTAACCCGAGATGTTATCAAAAATCGCAGCCATCAGATTGTAGCCCTTCTTGTTAGCTTTAAAATAATAATAATGATTATGGGGTTTAATTAAAGATGAAGGGTAGAAAACTTCCCTCCCGATTTTCATTTTCAACGGCGCCTCACCGCATCATTTTACGTTCGCGCGCGGGATGGCGCGGTCTCTATGTGTTAGTTTCTGAATGAGTTTCATAGGTCGAAAAGCTAAGTCGGAGGCAAAATCATACCATGAACCCCGGGTCATGGTCAAAAAAATAAAAAATTGAGTTCTCTACAGATATGGATAGAGGGCACAAAGACAAGTAATAATCAAGAAAGACCGGCAGATTTTTCTCAAAGGAAAATATTTTTTTGCTGTTTAGTCAAACTTATATCGTCGATCAAAATA
>LS570398.1:25952-39850 GCA_900490775.1 Pristionchus maxplancki | reverse complement strand
GAAATTTTTTTTGCCAGTAGGTCTCGCCAATGGTCACAACATATCAAAAAATTAGCGAGGTGTTCGGCTTACTTTTCGAGAAAAAAATTCTTGAAAATTTGACTAAAAAATCAAATTTCGAATTTGCATAAACGAACTTCATAGTCGGATAGAGCACATCGAGATTAGTCTACAGTAAATTTTTCATGAGATTTGGAATTGTTTCCGATGAGTTACACACGAAAGAGTATGAAAAGCATCGAACTTTGAATGCATGCAATTATGCAAATTAATTTTTTGAGACATGACAAATACAGAGATCGATGCAGGACACCAAAGGCTATCAAAATCTGTGAAAATCTCAGAGGGTCTTTTTTTGCTGTACCGGATTTCTCAGGAAATCTGCGATTCTTAGGCGAACGCACTGATAAAGCCGCGCATATAATGGAGAGAATCGCTCTGTCGAGCAACATTGAGTGGAATGATACAAGTATACTGAGTATTGCAAACGGGATGTTTATACAATTGCTTATGCTACGTTGGCATCCCATGTTTCTGTGAACGAATTCTTCCAGCGTTCTGATGATTAAAAAATAGGAAAAAAATAGAAACACTTTCTGCAGTCATCCCGAGGTTCACAATTCTATATAATGCGCTGTGGTTTCAGTTCCCTCGAATAACGCATCATTTAAAAAAAAGTTTCCCTGGTACAATTGAACATTTCCGAACGCTGGTCGTGAAGTGAAGATACCCCCTAGCGTTGCTCTGACTTAATTCACCTTTCAGTTTACTCTCTTCATTCTGCACGCTCTCTCGCCTCTCTGACCGGTGAGAGAGCACGAGGAATGAAGAGACGATTTCTTCCGTAGCCCTCTGGCATGGCTGCTAGTGGTAGGCATCAAGCGTGGCTTGGCATAAATCGAAATCAACTACCCTCCGCACTGTTCCCTTCATCAATACTCTCTATTTTTCAAATATTGCTTTTTTATTTATGTTATTAATATCTAAAAAATGTATTTAAATTTTCAGGCAACGATGGTGCTTTCAGCGAGCGAGGACAGACCCTTGTTGGGGTCGTCGGATAGCGTTAGTGATGAGAATGAAGCGAACAATGAGAAAAGGAAGAAAAGGCCTGAGACAATTTCGAAAAAGGGACGATTCAAGCAGTTGCGGAGAAAGGTTTAAAAAAAATTAAAAATAAAATATTTTTAAAAATATTCAAAGGCGATGCGCAAGATTCCGAGATCATTTCATATCCATCACAGTCCTCACGTCAAAATTATTGCCAACGGCGTGCCAGGACTAGCATTCATCGACACAGGTAGTGCCCTATTTTCCTCGTATTTTCGAAAATGAAAACAAACAAAAAGAAAAGTCCAAATGCAAATATTCACTTGTAGGTTGTCAGATGTCGCTTATGGATATTTGGTTCGTCAGAAAGGCTGGGTTAGAAGCCCTGATCGACACCAGCTTTACGACTGTTTTGCACGGAATCAGTGACAATCAAGGGCAAATAATTGGACGTATTAATTCCTGTAAGCAATAGTACTGTTTGCATTTAATTACAATCAGGTTTCAGGCATCCTAAAAATCGGGAAAACGGATCTCAAGGACAAATTTTATGTGACGAATGGCTTCGGCATGGAGCTGCTTTTAGGCGCAGATTTTCTCAAAACGCACTGCTGTTCAATCGATATGGCTCACCACAGGTCAGATATTTGGGCCAGATTTTGTTAGGTTTCGTACGGTTAATATTTTACATTCGTTTCAGACTGAACTTCGGTATAACGGCTAACGCAAAGCTTGCACGCAACCACGCAATATCGAAGAACTATGACAAATGTGAGATCTTTAAATTAAAATTTTATTAAAAATAGGTGAAATGCTCTTTCTGCAGTTGTCACTAAAGGTAATTGGACAGTCGAAAATTCGGATAGTGAAAGCGAGGAACAGAACATCACATTGACAGCTGAAGACAAAAACTGTGAAACGGTATGCGATTCGTTCTCTTTGTTTTGATTACCTTGAATTTCAGGCAAAACAATGGGCGTCCGAAAAGCTTGAATATTCGCCGTTCGCCAGAGTTGCAGTGAATGGTTCACAGACGCTCGCTCTCATCGATTCAGGTTTTTAGTAGAGTTGTCTAAACGGAACGCGGAATAACCCTCTTCTCATTCCCCACTCTCATTCATTCCGCAACTCGGTCGTATCGATTCACTCTCATTGCGGAATTCCGCATTGAATGCGGAATTCCGCAAAACTCATTCTTCATCTCTCGAATTGGCGAGATCGGTTCGCCTCCCTCACTCTTTCTAGGCGCGAATAGAGTTGTGTTTCAGTTTCAACTCATATAGTTTTTCAATTCCCAGGGTCTATTTTCAATGCGGAATTCCGCAATCATTGCGGAATTCCGCATTGAGAGGGGACCGGTTCGGCCGAGATGCGGAATAGCGAATGAGAGGGAAATTGATGCGGAATTGCGGAATAAATTCCGTATAGAAAACCCTAGTTTTTAGTTATATCTTTTACTATGTTTAAAGTTTTTTTTGTTTACAGGAGCAAACTTCACAATGATATCGTTGTCGTTTGCGAAGAAAGCTGGCCTGGAGCACCTAATCGACAAAAATAATCGCACAACCTTCAGAGTAATCGGTGGAAACACGCGCTCAATCGGAACGATTTATATGTGTACGTTTGTACTATTTTGTGGACGAGATTTGGGATGTGATTTTTCAGGCCCATTCGAAATGGGTGACGCCAAATTTACAGCAAAAGTAGACGTGATGAAGTTTGAATTTTACGATGTGCTAATAGGCATGAATGTACTGCGCCCATTCAAAAGCTTGATTGATCTACCAAACAAAAGGTTTGATTGAGGGTACGAACGTTTAAATGCTAGAATCGATTTTGCAGACTCGTCTTAAATAAGAAAATACCCATTGAATTTGTCTCTACGAACGAGATCGAGCGTCACTTCAACTTGCAATCATTGCTCATGAGAGCTCTTCAGAGAGTAAAAACATTGTTGCTTGGTTGTATTGACTTTGCATCGTGTAATCAGTTCATTTGGAGTAATTTCGTTTTATCATTGTTATCTTAAAATTGATGTTCGTGAATTTGTTGAGATACAATCAAATTCCAATAAATTCTTCAGTAATCCTCTTTGCTCATAAGTGAAAAAGCAATTCTGAACATGCAGCCATCGCTATTTATTCTGCAATCTGTTCCAGGTAAGAACTTGGCCGTAACCGGAAGAGATTCGAAAGTCTGTGACGGCCTGATCCCGAACCTGAACAAAAATTGGTATTTCTCAAATTGACTCAAGTATCATACATATAAGAGACACCGTTTGATTCTCCATAGTCGAATTGAAAGGCGCCCCTCTCTAGGGTCAAATGTTTCGTGGTCGCAACTAGGGATGACAACTCGGCACGCGCCTCTCTCGTTGCAAATGATCTCTCGTCCGTCAGAGAGACGAGAGAGTACGCGAAATGAGGAGAGACGAATGCCGATTTGTCATCCCTAGTCGCAACCATGCGGTACTTCTTCTTCTGGAGCTCCGGTGTAATGGTGGTTGCGCATGGTACCAAAACAAAATGAAAAAATAAATATAGTCTCTCGTCAGTTAGAGCAGCGGAGAGAGCGTGGGAGACTACAATCCCCTAGCCTTGCTCAGACTTAAATAATCTTGCATAATGCCTCTGGCAGTGCTTCTTGCGATTGGAAACAAGCGTGTATACAAAAAAGGCGTGGAGTCGATTGACCCGACGCCTTTTTTGCCCTCCACACACGCTGTTCCCTTCGTCATTACCCTATATTTTTCAAATATTGCTTTTTTATTTATGTTGTTATTAATTAATAATTTATCTAAATTTTCAGGCAAATATGGTACTATCAGCAAGCGAGGACAGACCCTTGCTGGGCTCGTCGGATAGCGTTAGTGATGAGAATCAAGCGAACAATGAGAAAAAAGATTCTGATGTAGTGTCGAAAAATGAACGATTTAAGCAGTTGCTGCGAAAGGTCTTTAATAAATATTTTTAATAAATAATTTTAAAATATTTAAAGGCGATGCTCAAGATTTCCCGTTCATTTTATTTCCATCACAGTCCTCACGTCAAAGTTATTGCCAACGGCGTGCCAGTACTAGCATTCATCGACACAGGTAGTGCCTTTTTTGCTCGTATTTTCGAAAATAAAAACAAAAACAAGACAATCCCAAATGAAAATATTCAGGTTGCGACATGTCGCTTATGAACATTTTGTTCGCCAGAAAAGCCGGCTTAGAGCACTTGATCGACACCGGCTATACGACCGTTTTGATTGGATTCGGCGGTCATCAAGTGCCAATTATTGGACGTATTATTTCTTGTAAGCAATAGTACTGTTTGCATTTTATTACAACTAGGTTTCAGGCTCCCTAAAAATCGATGAAAAGGTATACGAAGGCAAATTTTACATTACGAATTGCCACGACTTCGGTCTGGAGCTGCTTATAGGCGTAGACTTTCTCAATACGCACTGTTGTTCAATCGATATGGATCACGGCAGGTCAGTTTTTGTTTTCGTACGGTTAATAATTTACATTCGTTTCAGACTGATCTTTGGTAGAACTTCTCACGCGACGTTTGCTGGCAACTTCACAATATGGGAGTACTATAACCAATGTGAGATCTTTAAATTAAACATTAATTAAAATAGGTGAAATACACTTTTTGCAGTGGTTACTAAAGGTTATTGGAAAGTCAAAAATTCGGCAAGTAAAAGCGTGGAAAAGAATAACGCATTGACAGCTGACGATAAGTTGCCTGAAAGGGTATGCTATTCGTTCCCTTTGTTTAGGATAAATTGAATTCCAGGCAAAACAAGGCTCACAAGAAACGTTTCAATTCTCACCGTATACCAGAGTTGCAGTGAATGGTTCACAGACGCTCGCTCTCATCGATTCAGGTTAGTTTTTACTTATGGGTAGGGGCCACAAGCCACGCCCACTTTCCCTTGACACGATTTCCCCAAAAAGTGAGACGGAGGGAGCACAAAGCTCATTCTTAACTAAATCACTCATGCAAAGGCGCGTTGGATAGCTATTTTCACCCTCTATCGATCGAGTGCTGTTCAAAGTTGGAAAAATTGCAATGAGTAGGTCAAAATTGAGAGAAACGATGGGAATAGGGCCGCTGTGACCTGTTCCGATGTGAAAACTTCCTTCGAACAGCAATTTTCTTAGTAATTGGAATATTTCAGAATTTCTGGAATTTTTTCATATTTTGACCATCACCCCCTTGCTTGTGCCTCGACTTGATAGAACAGCGGGGAGAGGGGAGCGAGAGGGCGGGGGGAGCGAGAGAGACACACGCGAGAGAAGCTCCGCCCCCTTCCCTCTCCCTCTCACTTTCCCCTCTCGCTCGGTGTGCTTTGCGCGCGTGGTTTTCGGAGCATAACTATTGTCAGAGATTAGATATCCATGATCTTTAAAAAGTATGAGGTTATTGGGCTCACGAGGAACAGGTTGAACACACTTTCGATCCCATTGCGTTAATTTGGCTATGTGCGTTGTGGCCCCTACTTATGGGAGGCAGCCCACTAAATTGAACCCCCGGAGACCATTTTGAGCTACTGTGTCACTTTATCTTCGGATTCTTAGGAATGTTAAAATAATGATCCTGTTTTTCACAGGTGCTAACTTTTCAATTATATCGTTATCGTTTGCGAAGAAAGCTGGCCTGGAGCACCTTATCGACAAAAATAATCGCATAACCTCCACAGTATTCGGCGGAACCGTGCGTTCGGTCGGAACGATTTATAAGTGTACGTTACCACTATTTTGTTGACGAGTTTTGTGATCCTTAAATGTGATTGTTTCAGGCCCATTCGAAATGGATGACGCAAAATTTACAGCAAAAGTAGATGTGATGAAATTTGATATTTTCGATGTGTTAATAGGCATGAATGTGCTGCGTCCGCACAAATGCTTTATTGATCTACCTAACAAAAGGTTTGATTAAGGTTAAAAGAAGTTGTAAACATTAGAATCGATTTTGCAGGCTCGTCTTAAAGAAAATTTCCGTTGAATTTGTCTCTACCGACGAAATTGTGTGGCATTTCTGCTTGAAGAGGTGCAAATCATTACTGAAGAAAGGTCTTCGGAGGGTGACAACCCTTTTCCTTCGTTCTTTTCACTTTGCATCGTGCAATCTGTTCAGAAGATAAGTTATGTTGTATTTCGTATTAACGTTGTTAACATAAGGACGAGTATGTGATTTTATTGAGATGAATTGGTGTGCAATCAGTCGATAAAACTAAAACTTATGCTTTAAATCGCAGTGAAAAAATAATGGCTCAAATATTTTAAATGTTACGACGATTTTCGATTTTTTTTTTTTTTTTTTTTTTTACACTGCCCGAGCGCCCTCGAAGTACTCTTCTTCTCCAAACTATTAGAATAGCTCCAGCACCAGTAGCGAGAAGGCAAACACCGAGGAACCACCATCCAGAGCCGTGATTCTTGTGCTGTTCAGACCGTGGTTTAGCAGTCACTGAATGGTTATTTCATAATTGAATATATTGAAGCGAACCTTCAGTAGCTTTTGTAGGCGCAGATGTGGGGCGATTAATAGCAGTATAGTTCATTCTGAAGATCGATGTCCTCCGGATGCTAAATTATTTTTTGAACTGCTCAGAAAAGTGTTTTCCAACCTCTGTTCATATCCGCCTCTGTGAAAATGGATTATAAAACTGTCGTTGCTATTCCTCAGATAGAGTGGTTGCTTGTATGTCTTTTCCAAGCGACTATGGAGAAATTGAAACAATAGAGAAAATAAAATAAGCAAACCTTTCCGATCTTTGAGAAGATTGTCGCAGAGAGACGTATTCATAATCACTGTTACATTCGAGAAAATAGCGAGCCATTGATGTTCTGGATTGTTATTTTTGGAGTGAAAATTGACAAAAACTAACTCAATCTTCGGCAGTTCATACAGACAGTCCAGATCGTTACAATGGGGTGGAACCTCAAGATGAAAGTGTTTTGAATCACTCGAGGGTACTGGACACTCGCAACCTACAATGATATTTGTAAACATTACTGCTACCGATATTCGCCTACCTTCCTGCCTTTTCATCAGTATTACGACAACTCTGAAAACACAACCTTCGGCTTGACAATGCCAATTAGGTATGTGGGTCAGTGTAAGATTCGAAGATTCCAGCATCAATGTTAGCCTTTCCCGATCGTTCCTGAACCCTGTTGCGAGTCTGACAGCCAATTCTCATGACATACACATAAAAATCGCCATCCACTCCCTGGTCAACTGCAATCGTTCCACGACTTGACAAATCATTAACGTTCACATAAATTCGATAGTTCTCCCGGAGCTCCGGCATAATAGAGATGGAAGTAGTACAGGGCACCTGATCAGTTAAAATTTACCGATTTACGACTTTTTTCAAACCAAAAAGCATTCGGGTTTAGCTATCGGATAGTCGGGAGATTGAAATTCGAGGGCACTTGAAGTTGAATTGAATACGTAATGTTCCGGGCCGCAATCGCAATCTCAACATTTTTAGGAAAAATTCAAAAAATACATATTTTTTGTAAAACACACACCTAATTTTGCTGCAGATACTCGAATCTGGACAGTTGCATCTTCAGAATCGCTATTTGAGTAAAATAGCGCAATTACAGAACTCGAGTTAGACGGCCAGCCATGCACAGGAAACTCCGAAAAACTGCTCAATTTCGCAGATTTCATATACTTTCCTAATTGTTTGTTCACTATTTGAGTTGTTTTCTTTCCTCGTCGAATACGTGAAAACGGAAAATTGTATCCACGTCTAATTTGGTGATTGTGACGCTATCGATGAGGACTGCATAACCTGAAATAATAAAGCTTATTTGTTTACTGTTTTGGTGTTTTGGTACTTACCAGTTGGAGCAGTGATCAGGAATTCACAAGGTTGAAGGCGAATGGTCAAGTTATAGGTTAAATGTACGGCAGGTAGGAGATCGACAAACAGAGATGGACAAAAATGTTTTTCCGGGTCTGGGATTCAATGATTTTCGAAATTAATAAAATATCTCGCACACGGGTTTTGGAAATAGTCGCTGTAAATAGCTGGCTGTAGTTGAGATGAGCCATGTAGCTAGTTGATGATGCTCTGACAACGAATCCAGAAGTGGGCGAGAACCATATGTTGTGTTGCGGATAAGGCGGTCTGATTATGGGGGGTTGTGTTTACAAACAAGATCCCTGAGATCCATATCTTTTTATTTCTCACATTTGCCTAATCATTTGTCTCGCAATCGCTCCGTTCTCATCAATTGTGAACTCGGTGATGTGAATACTGCAAAAATATTATTATTATCATTTAATTTATTATTATAATTAATCAAGTAATTAGTATAATTTATTAATTGTGATTTATAATCTATAATTTATAAAGACCTCAGCCGTGCATGTCGCGAAAACGTAAGCTTGTGACCTCCTTTCCCTTTTCGATCTGGATTGAACTGAAAAAAGGTCTTCAAAGTTTTGGTACTTGTGGAAATCCCCGGGAGGAGTTTAGTCTCTGCGCTAGTGAATCTCATTTCAAGAATGAGAGTGAACCATAACCAGGGGAACTCCACAAGTGCCAAAGTTTTATGAGAACGTTAAACCTGGAAGATCTTCTCGTAATGAGTGCAGTGAGCCTGGTCACTGAAATCAGTTACGTTCTGCATGTTCGCAAGTTCGAATATTTTGTGGCCAGTGCACGCGGCTGAAATTATTTAATTAATTAATTAATTATCAATAGTCGACGTGAAAACCTGAGTTATCTTCTGCAGCCACCTCATTTGAGAGGCCGAAACGAAATAAGGCAACACATATGAAAGTAGTTCGATATAGCATCGAATGGAAGATACACGTTGCCAACTGATTTATCGACAATGGAATTCTCGTCTGTTTATGTTTCGTTGCCATCAACCCATGACAAATATCGCTTAGTAGAGTTCGATTTACAAAATAGCTTTTGTCCATTTCGCATGCTTCTTCTATGATGACGTGTGAAAAGATGCTCCAATTCAAGATTGACAAGAACTACTTTATCACGAAATCAGGCCTCAACTATGTTACATGTAATGAGGATTTTCTACTAGCATGAGGTTTACGCTGTCCGACCTCCGGAGATTAAATTCGCCTCTTCTCCTAACGAATACGGCAGCTCCAGCAACAGAAGCGAGAAGAAAAACACCCAGAAACCACCACCAACCGGAGGTACGATTCTTCATAAGTTCAGACCGCGGTTTAGCAGTCACTGAATGGTTATTTCATTATTAATTTGAACATCTAAAGGGTGATGGGACGTTAAGGAACCGCCTATGAGACGGAGAAAGAAAAGAGGAGGCGCGGGGGAGGGTAAAAAAAGTCCCATCACCATGTAAAGCAAACCTTCCGTAGCTTCTGAAGGTGTAAGTGTGTGTTGTTCAATAGCTGTATAGTTAATAGAAAAGATTGAGGAACTCCGAATACTGAATTGTATCTTTAATAATGCATTGTATCTTTAATAAAGTAAATTGTTTTCCGCCTCTGTGAAAATGGATGATCAAACGTGCGTTGCTACTCCATGAGTCGAATTCTCCCTCGTCTGAGTCACTCACGAAACTGGGAAACGAAATTTTCGAAAATAAAAATATAAATAAATAAAATAAAATAAACAAACTATTCCACTGTTTCCCCAATCTGTCGTAGCGTAAGGTATTCATAATCATTGTTATATTCTAGAAAGTAGCGAGCAGTTGAAGTACTGAATTGATGAAAATTAATTGTGAAAAAAATAGAAACTCACTCAATCAGAGGCAATTCATACAGACAATCCAAATCGTTACAATTGGGTGGAAATTCAAGGTGAAAATGACTTGCATTAGTAGAGGCAAGTGGGCACTCGCAACCTATAAAACATGATGTTTTTATTCTGTTTTTTCTTGCTATTTTCGAAAAAACCTTGTGGTCGTAGCATGAGAATTACAACAATCTTGAAAATGCATGCGTCAAATCGACAATCCCACGAGGGAATGTGTGAAAGGGTAACATTCGGAGATTCAAGCGTCAGCGTTGGCTTTTCTTTGTTGGTCCATTCGGCTTTTCTTTGTTGGTCAATTCGAATTATTTAGGAATAAATAAATTCCAGTATCTTACAGATAAATAATTTCATTCACTCCCTGCTGAACCTTAAGTGTTCCGTAATTTGATAAGTAATCGACATGCACGTAAATTCGATATTTATCCCGAAATTCAGGCGCAATGGACAGGGAAATGGTGCAGAGTGCCTAAACAAATAATAAAAATAAAATAAAATGTATTTTAGATACCATTGAGCAGTGCGGGATCTCTTCCGGATAATCTTGAGATTGAAATCTGAGCCCTTTCGAGGTTGAATTGAACACGTAATTTGATGGGCCGCAATCGCAATCTAAAGAGTATTTTTCGAATCATTTTTCTATGGGAAAATATGGGAAAATGAGTCTGAAATCGTCGAATCTTATATGAATAAATAGTAAACACACCCAGTTTCTGCGCCGATGCTTGAATTTGCACATGCACAGCCTCTTCGGTGTAGGATTCCTCGTAAAATGCGAGAATGATTGGATCATCATCCGGTCGCCAATTGTGCACAGGTGCATCGACCAAACTGTTAAATTGTTTTTATTTTATATTTTTTAAAATATTTTTTTATTTATTTTCAAAATTTAATCGCTCACATTAGATGCGTATCAACAGGGTTCCTTCTTTCGTCCATAGCCATTGCGTATAAATTAGTTGTAGAGTGCATCTTATCGAGTCGGATAGAATAGCCTGAAATTCTCGATTTTTCTAGTGATAGCTTGCGCTCTCTTGCGAATCTCCGAGAAAGAGAACACGCTAAATGAAGAATATTGGCTAATTTTTAGTGATGGCTTGACAAGAAATCGTCCCTTCACTTCACACACTCTCTCATCGGTCAGAGAAGCGAGAGAGCACGCAAAATGAGGAGAGTCATGTCTCGCGAAGCCATCCCTACTACTTTTCTCACCGATCGGAGCTGTGATTAGCAATTCACAAGAGTGACCACGAATGGTCAAGTTCAAGTTGAAGGGAGAATCCGGATTTAAGTCGGCAAAGGGATACGGACAATTATGGTCGTGTTCTGTAAAATATTTTTTTAAATTATTATTTTTTATTCTTATCATTCTGGGGAACTTTTACTTTACCATCAGTGCCTAGGTTCCAATTGCGCCCAGAAACATGGACACCTGTATTTTCTTATTTTTAAAAATCAATTTTCATGAAAAAGACCATTACTCACGAGATTTCGAAATTCTCGCAGTGAATGAATGAGTAGCGTTATAAACATATCCTGAAAAGTGGAAAAAAAGAATAAATAATTAGTGTAATTTTAAATAATAAAATGAAGAATAATTAGTGTAATACCGTAAGAAGATACTGAAACCAAGATTCCAGTCGTGGGCGAAAACCAAGTGTTTCCGGGAATTTCATATGACCTGGAAATCATAATAGTCTTTATTTACAAAAAAAAGTTACTTTATCCGCAAAAGCTCCTTTGCAATCGCTCCAGTCTCATCGATAGTAAACTCGTTGACGTAAAGGCTGAAAAAGTTGTTGGTTTCCTGTTTTGTTTAAATACTAAAAACAAAATGTACCAAAAATGACAACCTGAGGCTGATGAGTTCACGCGAAAACGAGAGCATATTGCCTCCCGTGCCATGGGGATCAGGATTGAACTGAAAATGCAGACAATAAAAGACAAAAAAATAGAAAAAAACACAAAAAAGATGCCAAACCTGATAGGTCTTCTCATAATGCTCACACGTGGCCTCATCACTAAAGTCAAACACAGTTTCTATGTTAGCCAATTCGAATACTTTGTGGTCGATGCAGTTTTCTGAACTATAAATTCGAGCCATTTATTTTATATTCACGAACCTGGGTCTCCATTAGATAATACAACAGTGAATAATGCAAAAATGCATACAAAAACAGTGCGAATTACCATCGATTTCAACGTATACTGAGCGTTAGCGACGCGGAAAATTGTCCTTATCTCTCACTTGGCAACGCTCTCTCGTCGGTCAGAGAGGCGAGAGAGAAGGGGAAAGTGAGAGAGTCAGTCGACAGCGCTCGAGCGATTGTTTATATTTCGCGCTCAGCCGTTACCCCGTGACGTATATTGATCAGAGGAATTCAGATATGAGTCATTACGCGTATTCTCTTACCGTTCGGCAATTAAAGTCTTAATACAATTGAACCAAAACACTAAGTCTACTTTATACACAGTAAATCAGGTTGACAATTGGACAAAATAATATCAACAAGGTCACAAATCCATGAGGTTGATGCTGTTTGCTCGACTGAAAAGATTTTTTATTATTGAAGACAAGCGGCATTTGACCTACCGCAATCCTCCTCTTTTCCAGACGAATAGTGCAGCTCCGGCAATGGATATAAGAAGACAAATAGCAATAAGCCACCACCACCCGGAGATGTGATGTCTGAGATGATCCGCCCAGGTTTTGTCCATCACTTAATACCTTATTTATATTATTTTGACTAATTTATTCAATTCAAACCTGCAGTGATCGTTCCATTGAATCCGTCGAACGACACAGCTCCATTAGAAATGAACAGCGTAGTCATTATTTTGCCAGATGAATTTATGGGATCGAAACTGTCCAGTTCTCCAGTAATCCTAAATACGTTGGTTCAAAAAAGGCAGTTTATGAGATTTTACAGTGCAGTATAATTCGCTGTGGTGTCAGTTCCATTAAATAAAAACACCCGATCCAAGCCTGGTTCCAGCGAGATCATTGAGAACTGAAAAAAATGATTGCTCAGAGAGATCAAAGATCAATAACTACCTGTACTTCCAAATGGTGATGTTCCGGAGCGACGTATGTCGTTGCACAGTCAAGATTATTGCAGTAGTGTGATGGAAAACTGTGAGAAAATCATATTTAACATTTGTGAACCCACTTTGGCGAAACGAATTCTACTTCTTGTTTAGATTCAAGCACGACTGTTTTATTGACGCATCCACAACCTGTAAATGGATTTTCTGGACAGATTTCGCAAGACCGAGTCTCAGAAACAGATATCGGAACTTTTCTAGTTCCGTGCCAAGTCCCGCCCCTTCGGCTCCTCCCCTTGATTAGAGGCGGGCCTATGAGAGGCTAAGGCTGAGAGGCCAAGACTAAGCCTAAGCCTAAGCAACGTAAGGATGAGATTCGTAACCATTCATGCCCAAGGGCCCGCCGCCTTCTATAGGGGAGGAGCCAAATAGGCGGGGCTTGGCACGGAACTAGAAAAGTATCAGTTCTGATAAAATAATTACGAACGTTCCGCGTGTGTCATATGTTGCCCAGAAATGGTGTAGTTTAGGCTGAAGGTGAATACTCCAGGCTTGTATCCTTGTCTGTGAAATTGGCATTATTAAATTTAATCCCCCAGTCAGTTCGCCTATCAATCCTAATTGTCTACGAAATGAAGGGCGGACCCGTAACTATATACAGAGAGGGGCGGAACAAAGAAATTGCGGGTGTTAAAAATGATAAAAATGATAAAAATCAACTAACAGCGCATCCCGATGGACATGAATGAGCAAATGCTCTCCACTCGGCCAATTTTCGATTTCCAGCGTTCCCGAACCAGTCTCGTATAATACTCTCAAAGTTTAATTGCTGAAAGTCATTCCCTATACATAAGAAAGCGACGGGTGGCCGATCCTCCGGTCAACTTACAAATGCCACTGGAGCCTCGGGGGTGGATAGGAAAGTTTGGCAAATATATAGACCTTATGTAATCGACCCTTGCGCACATTTTCACAGTTGACAACTTTTTGATCGGACCACGTTGAAGGGATCAAAGATCACTTTGAAATTTCGGACT
>LS570281.1:108820-119387 GCA_900490775.1 Pristionchus maxplancki | reverse complement strand
CGGTAAAAAATAACTTTAGGCTCATCTAAAAAAGTCACCCAATAGCGCAAAATGATCGGGGGAGTGAGCTCTTTCTACTCTAGAGATTTTAGCGCTCGCACTTTTTCCCTTTAATTTTTCATTTTTTCCTCGAAAACGAAATTTTTTCATCATGTGTCAATAATTTCATTCGAAAGAGCTCGAAATTCTGACTAGAACATTACGATTTCAGACCATTTTGACCGCTCCCCGACGAAAAAACATCAAAAAAACGCGAATTTGGCCAAAATGGGGGGTGCCCCTCCTGGAGCGCGGAGGGGACATATTGCGAAATCGACCTCACCAGCGTGTAGAGGGTCAAAAATAACACCTAGGGTCAACTTTTCAGACATCTCGATTTTTTACCTGTTCCAACCATTTGTTGAACCTTAGGCGGACGGCCTCATATACTTGCTTGTGCTTCGATTGCTGCCTCTAGAAGATATCTTCACTAGAAAAGTATCCCCCCTGTCCTTCATTATTGCCTGCACTTAACCTATCGTAATATCCGGAAATTCCTTCATCCCTTGCAGATGAATCTCAAAGTTGCAATCTTCCTCTTCTTCCTCATCATACCTTCTTCCATTTCCATTGATTTCGATTCGGAGGAATTCGATAATGACCAACCTCTTCATCTCCGTTCGAAAAAGGCTCTTGACCTCCACACTCCTTTTCGAAAATGTGGAAAGGAACTAATTCAATTCATCATGGACCACGACCTCTGTCGTCCGGATAAGTGTGATGGAAAGAGTGAGTTACCTATTTCACGGTTTAAGTTTTCTATTTTCTTCCTGTTTTGTTTATTGTTTCAGAGAGGATCTTCGCCCGTTACCGTCGTGGTGCGGACACCACAATCATCTCGACTCTCTGCTGTGATCGAATGTGCACTCCCTACAGAATCGCTGAGATCTGCTGTAGCTAATGAGTGATCCCTTCTCCCTCACCCCCATCTCCAGTAACCCATCCGCACCCCTACACTATATTCAATACGTATTGCTTACTTGAAATTCCTTACACCGTAATATTGACAAAGTCCCACTTCCCACTTCCCCTTCAACCCATGTTCTTTATTCACCAACAGAGTCACCGATATTGTGCTTCTTAGCAGAATAATCTGTCCATTGGTCTGAATATATCCGTTGATTAATGTTGCGCACTGAAACAGAAATAATACGATCAGACAGTAGAATAGAGTCAGAAAGACTACCACAAGGAGACAATATTGGAGTATCGGTAAGCTTTCTCAGTGAGCGATTGAGCGATTATTTTCTTCCGCATTCGCAATACTACAGGGACGAAAGTCACGAAAGAAACTATCTTCTCCTTCACAATATACCTTTTTGAACCAGTACATGTATAATTTATCTGAGAATGAGAAAATCATGCCAAGAATTCATCGACAAAGGTTTAGAGGATTAATAAAGGTGAAGTGGATAAGTAGAGATCTTGAGACATCGAATTGTCGAATTCTCTAGGCTGGATCTTTCCATCCTTGTTCGTGTCCATTTGTGAGAACCTGAAAGAAATGCACGTAACTCGCATTATTGCCCCGTATTACATTATTGTTATTTTAATAATAACTAAACCCGATAATAATAATAATAATATTATTATTATTGTTCTTCATAATACTATTGTTATGGGTAGAATCACCCACCATTCCAACTTCTGAACTGCTCTCTTTATTCTGGACGACGTAGTACCATTCATCAAGAAATCAGATCCTTCGGCCTCCGAGATAAGTCCGTCCTTGTTAGCGTCGATTGAGATGAAGAGGAATTGGGCTATCTGATCTGAAGGAAGCTATAAAGATTTTTGGAACTTTTTCGGTTTCTGGCCCATCAAACCCTTCATCGAGAAGGAAATTCAGCCTACGAATAACGAATGGGAGGAAAGGGAAAGGAAGGGGGTAGGGAAAAGAGAGGGGGGGGGCAGAAACCGAAGAAGTATTTTAAAGGTCATTATACCTTCAAACACTTACTTTCAGCATCCGTAGTGGACCGTTTCCTTCCATAAACCCAACGTTGGCATCCTCCATCACAGTTGCAACAGTAGATATTGCACGAACGGACGCTGGCACAGAAATCCGAAGACAATATCGACTATCAAAGAGTTAATATTTGAATTAACATGCTCAAGATACCTTCCACCAGTCTCCATTTCTGGGGCAGCATTCAGACAACACCAGAGGAGAGAAGAGAGCTAGGAGGATGAAGAACCGCATCGTCGCTTGAGTGTGACGATGACCTCGGCGTTTTATAGGCGAATGTTGCCTCCGCCTCCTCCTTATTCAGATAGCATCATTTTCAACGATGACAGCTTGAGACAAAATATTGCTCTCTAGCTTCTGTTCTTTCGCTCTTGGTCTTGGCCCACTAGTCTTGAGAAATTGGTGCATAGTCTTTCGAACATTTATTCGTTATCAGAAAGCATATTGAAAGTTTGTGAAAGAGTCTAACAACTCTCGGACAGTAAATAAATTGATAAATCTAAGATTCTAGTACACTTCGGGGTGCGAAGCCCGATGAGCAATTAAAGTTGAAGACTCGGAGAATTGGAATAACATGATAAGCGCACAAGTGTGTGAAAGAAAACAACTTCCTAGATAAGCGGACGGGTGTATATCTTGGTTTACAATTTGCAAATTTCGGCTCATTTTGGTTCTTTCAAAAATGCATGTTTAAATGTTTTCTGGTTTGTCTAAAGGTTGGTAAAGTTTGAGGACATTCCTATTTTTAGACGAGGAATCGGATGGTGCCATTGAAATTAGCACAATCATGAACACTTCCGAAAATCAGATTGCTCCGGACGTCTAAGAAAAGTGGGGACATAAAAATCACTGCCACCTTGTGCGGAACATACTAATTAACAGCTTTATTTAAGGTCGCCACAAAATTCTGCGGAAGCAAGTTATGGTTTTTTTGAATAAATTTTAAAAAACGATTGAAATCACAAACGGAGAGAAAGGGAGCGACTTACAAACACTTGCAGTACCCGCCTTTACACAAGGCTTGACCCGCATTAGCGCAGGTACTTCTAGAACGAAACATCGACATCTAATTTGTAATTCAAGCAATAACTCATTTTACATGGCGAACCACAAAGCATTACATTTACTGTTTTATCGTACATAATCACGATATATCAATTATCGAGTTCAGAAACGTTGATAAATGTTTAAAGTTGTAGAGTAGAAGAGAATTCTCAGGGCAACGATTTGTCGAATTCACCAGGCTGGATCATTCCGTCTCCATTAGTGTCGATGCTGGCGAACCTGAAATGGAGAAGTTAGTTATTCCCAGTCCAGATATTTTCACCATCCACTTTCAATTTGTCTCTTCATTCTATCCGACGAAGTTCCATTCATCAAGAAGTTTATTCCTTCACCCTCCGAGATCAGTCCATCTCTGTTAGCGTCGATCGAGTTGAAAAATTGGGCGGCATGATCAAGGGATAATCCTTCTGTAAATGAATTTCGGAGCATCGAGATTAAGGGTAGTTTCGCAAAAAAATCGTCTCTTCATTTTGTGCGCACTCTCACCGGTCAGAGAGGTGACAGAGTGTGCAGAATGAAGAGAGCGACTTACCTTCAGTGAACGATACAGAGCGTTTCCTTCTTGCACATCCCCGATCACAGTTACAGCAGAAGACATTGCAGGGACCCCGGCCGTTACACTGCAACAGTATTTGGATTTTTTTTGATTATTATGCAGTGTACTCGGGATAGATTTTTAAAAAGTAAGACACTCACAGAGAACCAGTTTCTGGAGCAGCAGGCGGAATTGGGCGCAACCTTAGCGGGATTGTTGACTACGTCGAGCGCCGAGGTCGCTACCTGCCCGACCGAGTTCGCTATCTTCTCGAAAGTGGCGAATACATCGAATGACACTGCGGGAGAAATGAGCACTAGTAGGATGAAGAAACGCATCGTGAAGTCGACGCGAAGTCGTGAAGTGAAATCCAAGGTGAACCAAGGGCTTTTTATAGGTAAAACCTTCCACAGCTCGTCATTCTTCTCCTGGTGGCATCATTGAATGATGCCATGTCGAGACAAAATATGCGTGGTTTGCTCTCCAGCTTCTGTGCTTCCGTTCTCTGATTCATTCATTCCATCAAGATTTTCAACCCTAGTTGAATTTTTGTAATGTGCTCTTCAGGCGAGTGTTTATCGAACTGTCGAGGGATACTATGCAAGGAGAATTATGCGAAATCAGAGGAGTGAGTGGTCGAATTCTCCAGAAATCAATCCATCTCCCATTGATGCCCATAGTGATGAAACTGAACATGTGCATCGATCACGAGTATCACAGTGTTCTCTCTTTATGACACATATGTTCAATTTGCTACATCTCAAGAGGTCGAATAACGCATATGACGAATAAAGATATTTGTATTTTGATATTAAATGCAAGATGTTGTTTCAACTTGGGTTGATGACTTGACGAGAACTCGACAAGTTCCTTTCAACATCGTCGCCGTTATCAGCACACTTCGCTGCTCTTAGACTGACAGGCGCGCGGCATCTCTTATCAAAGTCATTGCATGAAATAGTGACCAGTGACTATCTCGGATCCGCTCTCAACTTGAATTGAGCAATTGCGATAATCTCATCAACGACGCAACGGAGAAGTCATGAAATCGTGCGTACTGAGAGTGAAGTCGAGTGAAGAATATCCTCTCGAAATACCTGTATTCTGTCCTTGTTCTTTCATGATCCGCGCAATTTCTTATATGAAAGGGTGCGCTGGTTAAATTTCTAATCAGGTGTATTGCAACAATAACATAAGTCTAAGTTGAAGTTTATCACTATTTGATCAGCTTTCTAATAGTGGAATGAAGGGTCTCGTCATCCTTACTCATCACATTATCAGCACGCTTTGGTCCTCGAGACTGGCATGCGATCTCCTCTCCTTATCATAGCCGTCGCTCAAAATAATCGGCCGGTCACTGACTCTCTCGTATTCGCACACTTTCTCGCTTTTCTCTGAATATCAGAGTACAGAGGAATGGGGAACCGACTCTCTTGAGACTGTCATGCACGCCCCCAATCTTATCTCAAATGTCGCTCAAAAAGTGAGCCGAAATCAGCCGTCTCCTCAATCCGCACACCCTCTAAGTACTCTCTGACCTCCCGAGTTCAGTGGAATAAGGCTCCATCTGAGTGGCATGGCTCTATACTCGATGTAGAATTGACACTCGAAGGTACTACATAAGGAAGGGAAGGTGGGAGTAAGTCACCATTCCCCAGGATGCGTCTTCTTCTAGTAGCCGCACTGGTCGCTGCGGCCTTCGCAGCCAGAGATTCCCAGAGGTGAGCCTATCTACCGTACTCCTGTCCACCTCCGCTCCGATCTTCCGTAACCTACTTTCCACTGTTATTCTCCTCCTTATCTTGGTTGCTTGACGTTTCGGAATGCTATCCTCTCACATGAGCAATCATGCAAAGTTCTGATCTGCCATATCCCCTCCCTCACCTTAACGTACTCAATCCCTATCTTGAGATGGAACCATGAAGTCTCCGAGTCCGTCGACAGAGCCGAATCGTGGAAAGTTGGACATGAATACCGTTTCCACCTCGACGCTCAGGTACCGTATCCAACTGAATCAATAGTCAAGACAACCGTATCCCATCATTAATCTATCTCTTCTCAGGTCTCCAATGGCCTCCCCGTTCCCGGCTCTCAGCAGTCGGCCGCTCGTTCCAAGTCCCTCGTCACCGTTTCCTTCCCCGATTCCGAGACTGTCGCCCATATGAGACTGGAGAAGATCCGTGTCGCTTCGCTCCAGAAGGAAATCGAAGAGCCTAAGAAGATCCAGCCCTTCGAACTCTTCGAGGAGATCGAACTTAATGAGGTGAAAACTATACACTACACCATGTTGATCTTGTCGAACACTAGGCTTGCTCATGCTTAAAGCGGAAAAGCAACTCATCCCACCGTAATTATCTTCTCCTTAGGAGCATCTCGACACTCTTCTTCTGCCTGTTCGTTTCCGTTACGAGAATGGAATGGTCTCTGACATCGAATTCGATCGTGAGGATATGCCCTGGTCGATGAACATCAAGAGAGTCTACATCAACATGCTCCAGGTGAGGGGATTTTGATTATTATGTTTTTTAATGTCCTTATTCAATCGTAAACTGATCTCTTCTAGGTCAACCTCGCCCAGAAGAACACTATCGAGGGATTCTACAATCCCGAGTTCGAATCCAAGAAGTCCAATGAGGTTTTCACCGCTCGCGAGGTATTTATATCTTTTTCGTACCTTTATATCCTTGCGAGGCACTCGAATACTCTCAGTTTCTCCTCTTCTCAAACCCTCCTTCTCAGGTTACCCTCGAGGGAGACTGCGAAGTCGTCTACACCGTCCTTCCCGAATCTCGTCGTGAACGTCGTGAGGAATCTGAACTCCTCGTCACCAAGTCGATCAACTTCGAGAAGTGCTCTCGTCGTGTTGGTCAGAGATACAACTTCCGTTTCGGAGATGAGTGTCCCGCTTGCGAAGGAAAGTTCAATGGAGAGGAGCGTAACATCGAGTCATCCACCGTCTTCAACTACCGCATCTCCGGAACTCCCTCTCGATTCGTCATCAAGGAGGTCGAACTCAGATCCATCTACTCGTATGCTCCTCTCTCTGAGCAGGAGACTTTCTTCACCACTTTCGTCTCTGGAAACCTCAGACTCATCGAGGTGACCAAGGAGGAGGAGAGAATCGCCGCTCCTAAGAGCGAGAAGAAGGAGACTCTTCTGTACTCGATGGAATGGGAGAAGAAGGAGGAGAAGTTCCTTGCTACCGGAGACGAGACTCTCCTCAAGGAGTCTCCCTATCCCGAGATCAAGAACAAGCACGAAGTCGTCTCTCGTCTCATCAAGTCCATGATTGTCAAGATGGAAACTGAGGAGAACGGAATCGAACTTGCTGCGACTCACGAAATGGCCAGAATCGTCAAGGTCCTCCGTCTTGCCACCAAGGAAGACATCAAGAGAATCCACAAGGTGAGAATTGCATTAGTACAGTAGAATCTGCTCCTCAATAAAATTTAAAAAACCTAAATTTTTGATTTCAGGAGGTCTCTTCCGAGTCTCATGAAGAGTCAGTACGTTCCCAGATGAAGGATATCTTCGCTGATGCCCTCGCCCTTGCCGGAACCTTTAACGCCGTCGATCACCTCGTTGAGAAGATCCGCAACCGCGAGGTACTATTCTACTTCAGTTCAATAGTACAGAATTCGAGCAGAAAAAGCATTTAGACAAACACATAAATATTTTTAAAAAATGTTAAATTCCAGGTCTCTCCCCTCAAGTCGACCACTCTTCTCAAGCAGCTCACTTCCATCCGTGTTCCCTCCGAGAAGATTGTCAACTCTCTCGTTTCTCTCTGCAAGGATTCTCGTCGTCAACCCCTCGAACGTCAGTCCTGCTGGTTGACTGTCGGAGCTCTGATGAACGGAGTCTGTGGCCAACATTCGGACCGTCATGCTACCGAGCACAGGGAGATCAGATGCCCTCGTGATGTGAAGGAGAACTTCGTTAGAGTTCTCGTAGAAGAGTTCGACAAGGCCGAGACGAGATACGAGAAGATCCTCGTTCTCAAGACCATCGCCAACTCTGGAATGGATCTGACTGTCTTCCCTCTTGAGAAGATTATCGGAGACGAGAAGGAGGAGAGAATCATCCGTGTTCAGGTATAATATGCATTTGATCCGATATCTCACGAAACACAACAATTCCAGGCTATCGAGGCCCTTCGTAAGCTCCGCAACGTCCTTCCTCGTAAGATGCTCAACATCCTAATGCCCATCTACAAGAATATCCGTGAATCTCCCGAACTTCGTCTTGCCGCTCTCAAGCAGATGATGCAGACAACTCCCGAGAAGAGCACGATCGACCAGATTATCTACCATCTCGAGAAGGAACCCTCATCTCAGGTTACTACTTTAACTAGTTAGTAACTAACTACTTATAAATATACTATTAATATTTAAAATATTTCCTTTGCAGGTCTATTCGTTCGTATACTCTGCCATCGAGCAAGTCGCTAACTCTGAGCTCCCCTGCGAGAAGATTATGGCCGATTACTTCAAGAATGCCCTTCGCAACCTCCGTCGCCCTCAACCCAACAAGATGCTCTCTTCCACCTACAAGCACTGGACTCATTTCTGCCATGAGAGCAAGAGCGCAGCCACCCTCGACTGGGTAGCCCTCTTCTCGAACGACTCGGTGCTCCCCAAGGAGGTCATGGCCACCCTCGAGACTGCATTCGCCGGTCAATGGAACAAGTACCTCGCCCAGATTGGATTCCAGCAGCATAATATCGACCAGGTGCTGTCCAAGATGCTCGAGCAAGTTGAGAAGAACGGACTCGAAGAGGTGCTCGTGAGAGGAAAGAGATCGACGTTCAAGCCCACCGAAGTCCTCCGTGGACTCTTCTCCAAGCTATCCATCGTCTCTCGCAAGCAGAAGGAGCAGGATCCCCATGCCCTCGTCTACATCAGATTCCGTGATATTGACTATGCCCTTCTTCCCATCGACGAGCAAGTCATCCCCGAGATCATCAAGAACATCCTTCGCAATGGAAGAATCGAACTCGGAGAGATCGAGTCTATCCTGGCTAAGGGATACCGTTTCAACACCGTCCTCTCTTCTTTCGTCTACGAGAGAACTCGCTCGATCGCCACTTCCATGGGATCTCCCCTTATCTTCTCTTCCAAGATGCCCACTATCTTCAAGATCGATGGCTCCATCAAGGTCGAACTTGAGCCCAGAAATGGAAAGTCTCTCGATGGACTTCGTGTTCGTGTGCAGGCCCGTCCCACTCTTGCCTCCACTCACATCACCAAGGTTGAGATCAACTACCCGATGGTCTCTCTCGGAGTGAAACTCCTCCATTCTGCCCACATCAATGTCCCCGTTGACATGACTACCGAGATGAGCTGGGACAAGAAGTTCGAGGTCAAGACCACCCTCGCCCTTCCCAAGGAATCTCGTCGTCTCGTCCAACTCCAGACTCGTCCCGTCTCTTTCGTTCGTGTGTGGCCCAAGGAGACTCGCACCTACGTTGAGCCCAAGGAGAAGACCATCTATGTTGAGGAACTCGAGACTCTTGTGCACAAGATCCGCTCTTCCCATCTCGAGAAGGCGACTGGAATGAAGATGAATGTGGAGGGACACGTGCATGGACACATCTGGGAGAAGGGAATGGAGGGTATCCCCTCTGCTCTTCTCATCGGAGAGAACAACCTCGAGATCTCTTTCGAGAAGACTGAAGAGACTCCCAAGGAATACGTGATCAAGACTGAGATTGCTGCTTTTGACGAGGAATCGAGAATGGAGAGACCCTCGATGGACAAGTTCTTCGAGAAGGACAATGAGGAGCACTTCAAGACTGAGGAATACGAAGAGTACGTTGAGGATGAGGAGGAGCGTCGTTCTTCCTTCAGAAACTACGTCAAGTCTTACAAGTCCGACAAGGCCTACTCCCACCGTCTCTGGGCCCAGATCAAGTCTGTCGGAGGAAGAAAGGAACGCAAGGCCGAGGTCGAGCTCAGATCTGTCTGCGATGACAAACTGAGACACTGCAAGATCAACTTCAACGGACTTACGACCCCTCTTCTCGAGAAGGAGACCCGCGACTGGAAGATTGAGTCTTCCATCGAGATGCTCTACCCCGAGATGCCCGAGACTCTTGAGGAACTTCTGAGCCAGAAGCACCGCGAACTCTCCATCAATGTCGAATCTCGTTGGGGATCCGACTACAAGAACGAGCTGAAGATGAAGATCCAGGGAGAGCAGAACAAGGTACAATTGATTTATTTATTTGACTGAATAACGGTTGAACTAGTGTAGCCGCAATAATGGTAGGTTGGATATCTCAATAAATAATGTATTCTCAGGAGCAGAAGAAGTGGATCAAGCGTGTGACCGAGCTTCGTGAGCGCAAGGAGGATTCCATGACCGCCCTCGAGGAGTACTCTCGTCTCATTGATGCTTCGATGCTCAACCAGTACAAGGTTGTCGCCAAGTACGATATCGCCTGCCCCGTGACTCGTTCTCTTCTCGAGAGATTCTACGTCTACTCTAAGGTAAATACTGCGAATCCTCATTATATTTTTGATTTTTTCGGTCGATTTATACTAAAATCCGTTTTATCATACCAAACCCACTCTCTTTTCAGGTCTCCGCCCCCTGGTTCTCGACCTCTTACGAGTTCGGACACAACGAGGAGAGAGTCGTTCGTGCTCAGCTTACCATCGAGCCCTCTACTCGTCAGAATGCCAATCTGACCATCGAGACTCCTTCCGAGAAGGTTTCCATCCGTGATTACCGTCTTCCCGTCCCTCTTCGTCTCGTAAACATCCGTCGTGAGTCGATGACTCCCATCCGTTCCCTTTCCTCCCTCGGATCTTCCCTCGTCGAGGAGACCAAGCCCATGTGCACCGTTGAGTCCCGCAAGGTGAACTCCTTCGATGACGTCATCTACCGCACTCCTCTGACCACTTGCTACTCCGTCCTGGCCAAGGATTGCTCTTCCGAGCAGCCCGAATTCGCCG
>LS570281.1:89308-108123 GCA_900490775.1 Pristionchus maxplancki | reverse complement strand
CCACTTGCTACTCCGTCCTGGCCAAGGATTGCTCTTCCGAGCAGCCCGAATTCGCCGTTCTTCTCAAGAAGATCTCGAAGAACGGAGAGGAGAAGAAGATGAAGATCGTCTCTCGTGATTCCGTCATCGAACTTGAGATGGACAAGAGATCCGAGAAGATGCGAGTGACCATCGATGGAGAGGTTGTCGAGAGAGTCGACAGACTCGAGAAGGCCCGCGTCTACAAGAAGAACGAGGTCGTTGTCGTTGAACTCGATGACGTCACCGTTGAATTCGACGGATACACCGCCAACGTCAAACTGTCCGAGTACTACAAGAACAAGCAGTGCGGAATCTGCGGTCACTTCGATGGAGAGAAGAACACCGAGTTCAGACGTGCCGATAACGAGGAGACCGGTGAGTGGATTGAGTGGATTGAGGGATTGGGGAGAGGGCGACTGAGAATGGTTGATCTGGGGGAATATATCGAATAGAGGAATATGTTCTTTTTTCAGAAGACATCGAGGAGTTCCACCGCTCTTTCCTTGTGAAGGATTCCGAGTGCCAAATCGAGGAGGAGAAGCTTTCCGAGAAGAGAAACTACCGTTTCGAGTCTGAGGAGTCTTCTGAGGAGGAGACCAAGTGGGAGAACAAGTGGGACAAGAAGTCGAAGAAGATCGTTAGAGAGGAGAAATACGACAAGGAAACCGAGGTTATCGGTGAGTATTCAGACCATAGTACCATGCTCTTCATTCATCTACCTCACTAATTCCCTCCTTTCAGAGCCCGAAGAGAAGACCCGTGTGATCGAGTACTCCAACCGTGTTTGCTTCTCTAAGACTCCCGTCCCCGAGTGCCCTTCCAAGTCTTTCGAGAACGAGAAGAAGATGAAGGAGATCAAGGTGATCATTCAATTTCATCTCTCCTTCAAACCAACTGGATTCTCTTCTAAATCCTCCCCTTGCAGGTCAAATTCACTTGCCTTCCTCGCTCCGACCGTGAAACCGCTCGTCTCCTCCGTGAGTCTCGTCGTGAAGTTCTCTCACTTGAGGACTTCCCCGAGTCTTTCATCGAGACTATCACCATCCCCAAGACCTGTCTCGTCTATTGAGTCATCCACTGTCTTTCCGAGTAGTCCGTGCTTGTTTATAGTAAAATAAAGAGTTTCGAGCACACATTTATCGTCTCAATCTTCATATGCAGAATAGAATCGTTATTATGGGAACGAACAGATTGATTTTTTGTGTCCAACACATTCGAAGCAACCGCCTTTATCCATGCTCTAACTTTTTTCCTCTCTCTTTTCGCCTTCTCCCCTCTCATCTTCCGATCCATGCACCGTTGTCCTCCACCAGGCATCTCGTCTGCAATTAACAGCCACTATTATCTTTCGTTCTTCGTACTCACGTCTGCCAGTGCATGGATCTGTATGTAGAAGGCTTTCTTAACTTCCTCCGACGAATCTTGTACACTAAACACCATCTTAAAGCCGTAGGGTTCATCCAAAGCCGCCTTGATGACGAGCATTAGAGCACGAACCTTGATGACCTAAATCTCTTATAACCGGCTTATGTCCTTTTAAAACCATTTCACTCACCTGTATATTCTGAATCATTTCGTCCATGAATTCCCTTCGATCCTCACAATTTGTTCACAATCTCATTTGTCCAGCCACTGCCTTGCTAAGTCCTTCTCTACATAGAGCATGTAGGGAAGTGACATGACTCACAATCTCTTCCTTCCCGATTATTTATATACCATCTTTCTCCTTCCTCCATCTTTCTGAACCCGACCTCTTATCGTCATTCTCTTCGCCGTGTGAAAAAAATTGTGTTCAGCGTCTCTCATTCATCCACTTTTTGGGAACTGTTCCCATCATATTCCTCATCTCTCAACATCTCTAACTTGATCAATCATTTGTGAATAGCATGCACTAACCGTTGGCTCCCACTCTCTTCTCTTTTTATCCCCTTCCTTATTTATTACCCAAGAAACGATGAAATTCTTCCTTCAGATTAAATATCTAACCTTTTGTCATCATTATTAAATCTTCTTTGATAATTTGCCGAAAAAGGGCCCTGAAAAATTACAATAAGAAGAGTTTCTAAACTAAGACGCGTGTCGCCTAAGAATCGAATAAACCCAGGTACATTGGAAATGTCGAAAATGTACAAAAATCTTCTCGCCATTCGGTGATCGGCGAGCTCGAGAGATCATTCTACATCCTCCGATGGAAAGAGCGGCGTGGCCTAGTGGATAACGCCCTCGTCTAAAGTTTTGCATTTTTTCGGGTTGGTTCGATGCCACCTCGGATGTTTCCATTTGTTTTTGCAACGTGATGATGATACAAGATTGATCGCTACACTATTTATAGACATTGTCAACATTTAGTTTGTGCATTCCACACAAAGACTGGAAGGAAAAAAGCTCCTATACCAACTGGAGCATTTGATTTGTTGAGTTCAGTGATATTGAGAAAGACACGGAGTAGAAAAGGCAAAAATAACCGGGGCGAAGTCGAACCGGTCCGGGAAGAAATGCAAAACTTTAGACGAAGGCGTTATCCACTAGGCCACGCCGCTCATTTCTTCGGAGGATGTAGAATGATCTCTCGAGCTCGCCGATCACCGAATGGTGAGAAGAAGAGTGAGAAGAGTGATTGCGCCATAGTGCAGTAATTTCTTATTTTCAATTTTTCTCAGTTCCGCATAAATTTAAAGTAGCAGTTCAGCATATCATTCGATTCCTCTCACCGAGCTCTATCCTTTGAGCTCATAAAATTAATGGGCGTCGACTTGTGGTTCAAATTAAACATTTTAATCTATTTACATAATTACTGATAAGAAAATGTCCAGCCCAAAAGTGCAGGCGTATTCTCTATGAGAAATGGATCCTTTCATCTCTTGACAACTAAGCACCAAAATTATTGTGGACGGAGCTACGGGACTTCAAAGTTTGCAATTTTGGGCATTTGAAAAGTTTGAAGACTACCTTACCCTTGAAATCAACAATTTGGTACAAAGCTCTTCTCTGTCTTGTGAGGGACCCTAAGGACTGTCGAAAAATGATTTTAGATGATCGGGGTAAATATTGTACCCCGATTCTATTCAATTCTTAGGCGACACGCGTGCTAAAGTTTCTAAACTTCATTCTCCCATGCTCTCTTGCTCTTTAGAGGGAGAATGAAGAACAAAAAGGCACGCAACGCAGAGAAGAAACGATCGTGAGTGATGGGCGAACGATATTTCAACGTCTTCTCGTTTTTTCTTGTTCTCTCTCGAATGTGCATACTATCTCTTTATTCGACTTGCTCATGCAGTCAAAGCAAGAAGTGAAGCAGGGAACGTTTTGTGATTCATAGCTTTCTCTCATTCTCTCCCTTTTCCATTGGATAACCAATCTTGACTAGCCTTCTTTGCTACTTCCGTTCTTGCCGCCTTCTTCCGAGTTTCTTGTCGTTGCTAAGCGCTTGTCTCCTTTTCTCTAACCCTTGTTCCTTTTCAGCTCAATCTTCCATTCTCTCCAGACCTCGACTCCTCTCCCCACTGGAGCTCTACTACCACTGAATTCGGTTCGTTGCCCATTTCACGGTCTCGGTTGTCTTCACCCATAACTGTGCTAATAAATTCTTAATTCGCCCGTCCGCCCTCTATTTCTTCACCCTTCTCCTTCTTTCCCTCTACTCGTGTACCACGCCTTTCCTTGTTAAATCTTTATTCCTTTTCACACAGATCGAGCCTTATCTTTCCTCCTTCTTCTCATACCGCATAATGGTAAATCTCATGTCGCACAATCAATTGTTCCTACAATGCGTCCTGTTCTTCCTCATTTTTTCCGCTCTCTCAGAGTCTTAATAACCTTCCACGATCTTCTTGACCGACTCGGGTTCTCTCCTCATCACTTCCTCAAGTATGGGTCCCCCCCCCCCGGCATGAGGCCCTCGAATGCTCTTCTCAAGATCAGGAGCAGTCCTCGACGGTGGGAGTCCTGTAATTCTGTCTTGACCTTACATAATTATCTTAACTAACTCACCTCCCATGCGACCAGTGCTCCTTCAAGGTTATTCACGGATCCCTCGGTCCAGGCAATCTCACGGGTCTTCCAGAAAAGATCGGCCAGCTCACTCTCCTCGAGCCTGTCTTGCTGGAGGAGTGCGTCGACGTCCCCTCTGCGGGTTACGTTCATCTCGTAGCTCACATGCTTCCTCTGTCTTTATTTATATGTTCTCATATTTTGTCTTCATCACGTCTTGAATGTTTCTTCTCCTTGGACTCAATCATGATCTCTTTCATTCCTATATTCTCTGGGCCTCTGTTCCTACCCCATGTCAAAATATATCAAAATGTGTTCCGCGTCTCTTTTCCCTTCAACTTCCCAATCTCTCACCATTTCTGAGATTTGATTAATCATTTGTGAATAACATTCATTCATCTAGGGTTACCGTTGGCTCCTTCTCCCTCTCTATTCTCATTCTCTCCCCACTCTTCATGTAGCTCCTGCTCATTCTCTTCAGTCTTCTATCGCATCCTTTCTCTCTCAGTTTCTAACAAAAGGAAGACTCATCCTTATACCAGAAACAATGGAACTCTTCGAACAGATTCAAATAACTAACGTTTTATCATCAGCATAAATCCTTATTTGATAAATTATCGAAAAAAAGACAGCTTGTTGATTGTGGACATGTAAGGTCCTGAAAATTTGCAATCAGTGTGGATTCAGAGCAAGAATGAATATGGGAAGAATGGAGATACATGTGCAACACAAAGCAGAAAAAAGAACGATCGAGTGAAAAAGAACGAAGCGATGTGTGCATGCGGCGTCCTCTCTTTCTTTCCTTCTCCTCTCTTGAATGTACATGCTACTTTCCTGTTTTGACTTGCTCATGTAGTCAAAGCAAAAGCTGAAACAAGGAACGCTTTGTGATATCGAGTATCGAGGGACAGAATCAATTTTCGTAGAGTCTATCTTTGCAATTAAATATTGGTGATATTCGTTAATGACTAGGTACCACTTTTCCAACTCCTTTCCAGCACAACAATCACTCATTATCAACAGCGAACCTCGTTCATGTGCAACAGAAACTCTCTAATGTAATTATGTTTATCGAGAACAATATACGATGCGGAGGTAGGAAGATCCGGCCTAAAATGTGGTATACTTTGCAATAAATGATGCAAATAATTCTGTGGATGCATCCACTGTAAGTACTAGTTGGGAAGCAGCAGAATGAACGAAACTAACAATAAAAGAGGGTATCTCTGCAAACCAAACGGAAACATGTGCAACTATGCTACATTGAATAAAGAGAGTTGTGTATCAGTGATGTCTCTTTTCGCGTCCTCCGTGGAGTCGATGATCGGACACGAGACTCACTTGATCCTTCACCGTCTTGTCTTTCGACTGAACGTATAATGATTAGACAAAGCATCGTGTTGAAAATGACGTCACCATACCTGGGTGTGGTCCATTTTCTCGTATCCATGTGTGATGTCACTGCCAGGAACGAGAGAAGTTCGTCTGCCCCACACCAGATTGTCCTTTCCGAGGTAGTTATCATCTAAAAAGAAGAAATGTTACATGAAATGAGGTGTAAACTAGCCATTCGACCACAGCGAAGCAACGAATGAGGCCTCCTTCACATCTACTTTGTTTACCGAGAAGAGAACATTGGAGTAGTCATCCTGAAAGTTATTTTTTAATATTTAATCATTGATAAAAATAAATAATATCAATTACCTCTCCATCACAGTCGATATCATCCATGCAATCTCCAATGCTCGCTTCACGGCGACCACACTTACCAGGGGCAAAACCGGACTGGAATTATAAATTAATATTAATGAACTGATGTTTGTGAGACGCAGCGATATAAAAAACCCAGTTATTACCTGTCCACAAGCCGGCATATGAGTCAATCCAGCCATCAGACACATGCACATTCCGTAATTGGCACCAGAGATCGCGGCAAATGCATCAATTTTGGAAGAGAGAGGAGAACCGAGATTGCACGACTCGGAAGAGAGATGCACCTGAATTGTAAATTTATCGTAGACTTCCGCTAAATATTATTTTTAGGGTGGCTGTCAGATTCAACATTTGAAACGAACCTCTCCTCCCTTAGCAGCCATCCTTGCCAGAGTGACACCCATCGAATGCGCTACGATGTCGACTTTGTCGGCCTGGAATCATAGAAATAATAAGAAAGTATCGAATAAACCATTTTAATGGATGTTTCGAAAAGCAAAATGATTGGAATTGAAAATCGCTCACATCGGTATATTCCAGAATGGCCTCGATGAAGCTTCGCAATCCCATCAGATCACGGCATGTGATGCGGCTGAAATTAAGCATATACAAGTTAGAATTTAGAAAGATGGATTTATAAAAAGTGATACCTCTCAAGTGAAAAGTTGATATCGCGAGTGCCGTAAGTTAGACCGAAGAGTTCAGCTCCAGTGTAGCCACGTTCCTGAATATTAGTCGTTAACTATGCTCTACTTATTCCCGATTTCATGTATAGTTTCGACGCCTTTGATGATTTCGTTGATCCTTACCTTGAAATGTTCAACGGATTTAGTCCATCCAGTCGCCAGTTTGGAGTAGTGAAGTGCAGAATCAGAACTGCCATGAACGAAGACTACGGGGTGGTGAGTGATCTGTTAGAAACGAATTCGATTTGTCGATTGAAGATATTATCATGCAGTTCTTTTTTTCTAGTATCCGTACCTTCTCATCCTCATTTACTCGGCCGCCAAAGGTGCCTGATTTTCCATACTGTTTGTATGAGTTGAGCACGTATTCGTTTACTTCGGGAGTCCTGAAGTTGAATGAGTTATTTCTCAAATATTTTAGAAATGATCCTACTTGGAAAGGAAGGAGACGAAGTCTTCTGTGAATGGTCCATGAGAGGCAATAGCAGTTGAAGTCAGAGCGAGTAGAAGAGTTGCAGTAGTCATTGTGGTCAGGAGACTGAGTGGTGCAAAGGATTCTACTAATTCTTATATACCCGAATCGCCGGATGTTGTCTCTCTGTCTCTTTCCAGTCTCGAAGTTTTGTGCTTTCTCTCGGTTTCTCAAGGCTCAAATTTGGCATCGGAAGTTGTGTTTTGGCTTGAAACACACGCCCACGGCCTAAATCACACAGCACAAAACTGGTAAATGCCTCGAGAAAATTGACGGTTGCACATCAGAATTCTGCAGTAGGAGTGAAAGGGGAAGGAGGAGGAGGAGACTATCACATCATACTACTGGGAATGGGTGATATCAGCCCCTAATTTACCGTGGCATTTAAAACAAGAACCGGCCACAATTTGTTGCAGAATGATGTGATTCAGTTTTAGCGATGCAGATCAGTAATAGATAAAAAAATTCATGTGCACTCAAATTACAATATTTTAAAGCAAAAGATTGCAAATGATAAATACATTAATGATTCGAACCCGGGCCTTCCACTTACAGGATCAGACTTCTACCATTGAGCAAAATGTTCATGTGTACTTTCTGAGTGAATGATTCACTCATTAGAAATTATATTAAAATAATTCACTGTGCACTGTAGTGACATCATTGCAAACACATTGCTCGCGAGTAATGGAAGCTGTCAATTACGCATGGAGAGTTCATAAATTATTGTTTCCTCATGTTTTCGTGAGAAAATAGGTGAGTTTTTATGTGTTTTGCTGTGATTCAACGAGCGATGTTTAGTAATGTTGTCAGAGGGATGCTTCGGCTGCACTCCTAAATGTCAGCTTTCGAATCTTGGAATCGTTTACTCAATTACAGGGGGATTTCCTTTTCTGAGTTTCTGTTATCACTTAGTTTTCATGCTCTTTCCGAGCTCCACAACACAAAATCCTCCTAAGAAAACTCGGTGAACACACGCCCACGGCCTAAACCACAGAGCACAAAACTGGTAAATGCCACGCGAAAATTGACGGTTACCCATCAGAAATCTACAGTGGAAGTGATGTGAGAAAGGAGGAGAAAATCCCGTCATGCTAAGGAAATTAAATGATATCAACCCCTTATTTACCGTGACATTTGGAACAGGAACTGGTCTCAGTTTAATGCAAACGGGCACATGATGTGATTCAGTTTTAACAACATAGATAAAAACGCAAGGTGATTTTAAAATATATCGATCCGAGTGATCACTCTACACATTGTCGGGTTGACCCCATTTTCAATTTCACTAGTTGAGTAAGGAGCCGCAATCGGCTTTCAGCTCACCGAGCGAGCGAGTGAGAGACCTTGATCGCAGATTACATTAAAGAAATGTAAGATTACAACTCATCGCTCGAAATTTCATTCTACGCGAATTCAAAATCCATTTGAAAGGTAACGTGCTTTGATATTTGCGTTGTGTAGTGTTTTGATCCGAGGGTTGTTTCAACTGAATTCCTAAATGCCAGCCTTCAAGTTTCGGAATCGTTTACTCAATTACGGGGTTTTTTTTCTTTTCTAAGTTTCTTGTGTAATTCGGTTTTCGTACTCTCGTCGATGCTAAACAACACAACATCTTAGAAAACACAAGGAGACACATTATTGACGTTTCAATCACAACAATGAATGTGGGCGTCGAAATGGTGTAATCACAAGATAGTGGGGAGAGTATATGGATGGTGTTGAATTGAGAATTGAAGATAGAGGTCTTGCGAGATAGAGTGACGTTGGACGATGTACTGCTTGATTTTGAACAGATGGGAACTAAAATCGAAAAATAAAAGTTTCAGATTGTGGTTCAGATTGATTGTTGTTGTGTTGAAATTTTCGAATGTCTTTTCGCGCTCTTTTGCTGACAAACGAAATAATAATGAGCAATAAAAGACTGCTCGTTCGCTTTCTTCATGCGGTAGCACATACTTCGAGGTCCTTGGAATAATCGTTATAACACGGTGCAGAGATACACTTTATAGTAACAAGAAAATGAATAGAGCTAAATATAATGGCAAGCACGATAAGTGATAAAACAATGATCTGCCCGAAATGGTATAGACTAAATAATTTTGTCAATTGTACAACATAAACAATATTGAGATCAACAAAATTGCATACAACAAATACTATTCATACAAGGCCTTTGACTCCTCACTCTCTTCCTGTTTCACCACATGAGATTTGGTTTTCTTCCAACACAAAGCGGGAAGGAGTTCCCCAATTTCAGGCCTCTTCGACAGGAATAATTTAATCTCTTCGCTCAACCGGCCTTCTTTATCTTCTCGCATAGTTAGACAGTGTTTCGCTTCGGTTATTATTATCTTCTCCGTTTGGTCGTGTTTCCAGTTTTCGTCATCCTGAAATGGAATAATTGATTTTTTAAAAAGTTATTTTCCACGATTTCTATTATGTAATTAAATAAATCACCTTTATTTGGTCCTCGATGCAACTCAGCAGTTTCTGCAGACACTCTCTGTACTCTCGAATCAACTTGAGATGCTCCTCTTCAATATCATTCAAGTATGCCGCTTCCTTCTTGTTCTTTGATGGACTTAGCGCTGCTCTCTTCTGCTCAGCAATCACGAGAAGAGTTTCACTGAAAATGATGAAAGATTAAGAAGACTGAGTTGTAAACTCCCGCGGCCAACCAGTGACATTACTTTTGGTAAGAATGATTCTAACCGAATATTTATCCTCCTAAGTTGATAAAATGCGACTTTATCTGTGCTCATGAGCGCTGTCTTGTTCTGAAATCTTTCGCATTAGCTTCCGCTCAATGCTGACTGAAGATGACGCAAGTGATTAGCAATGAATAGAATGTAGAATTCCACTCAACATACCTTAGGTAAAGCCCATAGTCCAACACGCTCCGTTCCATGAAACTGCTTCATACTCTCGATTTGCTGCCCGCAGTGACAGGTTGGAACCACCTCCATCTGAAATAAAAATAAACTAAAAAAAAAGATTTCGACGATTCGAAAGGTATAGAATTAGTGCTGATGGTTTCTCATTAAATATTTCAGCCTCTATTTTCATATTTCAAAATTACCTCTTTTCTTTCTTCGTCGATCTTTCTCCGAATGCAAGTTCGATGGACGCTGTGGCCACACGGGATGAGGGTAACGAAGCGCTGCAAAAGATTTTTGATTAGGCTGTATTTTTCTTACACGCGATCTCACCTTGTAAGTGAGAGATAGTGGTTCTCCACATGGACAGAGGGGAAATGTGGCATCTGATCGATTCGCAGGAGAGATCGGGTGTGCTCCAGGTGCTGCACTGGTCGAACTCTCTGCTATACTTGCAGCATCCTCTTTCTCATAGAACTTCATCATCAAACTGGGCTGTATGTAGCCGAAACGAATATCCGTCTGGAAGTATAATTATTGATTCGAGATGTCCCTAGAATCAATCGTCTAATTCACCTTTGATCGCTCGTAGTCTTTGATCAGATTGTCCAAAACCCTCATCCTCTTGATCATTTTATTCCTCTCTTCCTCGATATCTTGAATGTAGACTTCGCTCTTCTTATCCTCAGTTGCCAATCTCTTCTGCATGGAAAGACTGCGAATCCAGTTACTGCAAATGTTGAAAATATGACTTAATATATTTAGACGATTTGGAAAATGGTAGATGGATTTGAATGTCTAGGTACGAGAGACCCACACTGTGTTGTTGAATGAAAACTTGAGGAAAGTCTCCATATGGACGACATCATCACTGCAGAGAGTCGAGATAACGAGCATCTCATCGGGCTGCAAAGAATATTACAAACGTTTTAGCATAATTTCAATAATTTCGCATAATACTCGCATTATTTAAGCTCAAAATACAATTGGTAATCACATCAGATTGTCTCCTGGTTTTCTTTGCTCAAAAAGATCACTCGCCTGTCCTGAGGGTCCCCAGGCAGCATATGTTGTCAGATTTCGTTGCATCTTGGTTCTGTCCTTGAGATCTTCACACGGAGCACGACAAGTAACGCACTGATACGGCCCTTCTTCCTGAGAGAAGTAAACTATCCTCAAAATCGTTGTTATCATTCTGAACGCTCGTGACCGCACACAAACGGTTTCTCGAATTTATTTCGTGCGAACCTTTCATGAACACACCTTTCCAATGTAGAGAATGTGCGTTTCGAACCACTCAACAATGCACGTACGGTGAAATTCGTGCCCACACGGATGCAACTTGAGCGATCTCTGAATTATGAGCCAAATAAATCATCAGATAGCATTTACATCTCAGTCTCCTATTCAGTAATCATTTTAAAAGGATTCAATAATATGCATTCAAAAGAAGGAATACCTTAATCTGGATCGATTCGAAGCAGATTCCACACATTCCCTTAGGAACTGCGAGGAGGAAATCGTGCCGTTTCACCCCATGATCGGGTAATCCGTCGCCTTCTAGAGCACTAGAGCATCCCGCATCATCCTTGCTCACTTCCTTGTCTGTCGAAGAGCTTGTTGAATGGACAGATTCATAGATGCCCAATTGACTGATACTCTCGACGAGAGAAGAGATATCATTAGACGATTCATCTTCAGCCATCTGTAAGGTTGTGGTTACTGAGAACTTGTTTGATAAGGCTACGCTTTTAAATATTACTAAGCTCCGATTGCCAGCAAAAGATGACCCATTCATGATCAGTTTGCGTCAAGCGAGCTTCCGACGACGTAGAAATAGTGATATCGCAGTCGGAAGCGCACTATATGACCCCTAGACCATGTATTTTGACTAGATTATGCTTTTAAATACTTTTAAGTTCCGATTGCAGGTAAAATACGACCCATTCATGATCAGTTTGCGTCAAGCGAGCTTCCGAAGACGTAGAAATAGTGATATCGCAGTCGCAAGCGCACTATATGACCCCTAGACCATGTATTTTGACTAGATTACGCTTTTAAATACTTTTAAGTTCCGATTGCAGGTAAAAGACGACCCATTCATGATCAGTTTGCGTCAAGCGAGCTTCCGAAGACGTAGAAATAGTGATATCGCAGTCGCAAGCGCACTATATGACCCCTAGACCATGTATTTTGACTAGATTACGCTTTTAAATACTTTTAAGTTCCGATTGCAGGTAAAAGACGACCCATTCATGATCAGTTTGCATCAAGCGAGCTTCTGATGACGTATCAATAGTGATATCGCGGTCGGAAGAACACTAGACCATGTATTTTGACTTTTAAATATAATAAATTGTTTATAAATAAAGATAATCACGTGACTCACCTCAGTATTCGCTACTGGAGATGCTCCATTAGCATAAATAATATAATTGGCACTTTGGAGGGTCACATTCGAAGACAACAGCGAATATTCCCTGCAAACACGACAAAGTATCCATCAATAAGGCGATACATGAACCACAAAAGTCATTTAGAGGGCGTATTTTCTGTCCAAACCATGTAAAAGTCGATTACTGATTCATAGGATTGGTCAGTGTTCGATTTGGTACTATCAAATCACGTAAAATAAGAAAAAAAACAAGAAGTATTTCAAACAATCTTTGCCCTGCGCCACTCCATTGTGAAAACCACGCCCACTTTCACGGAGCCGCGCGCATCTTTGCTCCCTCTGTCAGCTCACGCTCTCTCCCTGAGTATACGCTGATTTTTCGTTCCGCTGCGTAGTAAATATTCTAATGCGCGGTAAATACATGTTTGCGTTTGTTTTGGTGAGTATTTGATTACTTGTATCCATTTCTTTATTTATTATTTTATTTTATATTGTGTTACTCAATCCTAAATTAGTTAATAGAGGTAATCGACTAGTATGGACGACGCAGTTGAAGCCTTTCTTCGGCCCTCGAATCAAATTGAAGAGCTTTTGTTTTCAATCAAAGCGATGAAGATATCGACCGATCGATAAATGTGCGTTGAAACTCATTCGGTGTAGCGCACACGCTACGACTTGTTTAGTGAAGGACAACAACCGAATGACATCAAGATGCCAATTGATGGCGGTTTATGCGCAGTGAACCGAACAGAGAATAAGCAACGAAAGCAACGACTACCAGAAACAGAAACAGATCAATCATAGTTGTAGAAGATCTGCCGCGATGATCACGTGAAATCATTAGAACGTCTTAGTTTATCGCCAGCATTGAACAAATTTTTAAAAAAGACACATCAAAGACTGATATAAGAACACAATACACCATTTCCAAGTCAAATTAACTGAGTCGGTGCCTGGCTCGTGCTCAACTTTCCGTGGGGAGCCACGCTGATCTGTACAATTTTTTATTATTTAATTTATTTAAAAAAATTAAACCTTCGACTGCGACGTTTTGGAGTGTGAAGGTGTCCGATTCATTGCTGTTTTTCGCACGAAACCTAGATTCAGCAAGGCCTAAAAATATATTATACTAGAAAATAGGCTGTCTATCCTTACCGTGAACGCGGGCATCGGCCACATCATGAATGCCATGAAGAAAGGGAAGTTGTGCAGCTCCTTGCCCATAAGGGCCGCCCCGCAGAGCACTCCGAGTGGAACGGACGTCATTACGAGCGGAAGGAATACCTAAACAACATACTCTTCCCATGATAACTGGACAAAGAAGTACACTCCCATAATTGTGAAAGTGTAAAAGGGAAAGTGCTTGAGATACCTGAGCTATTTGAGTGAGAAGAAAGCGCAGTTGCATCTGCTTGGTTCGTTTACTGATTGATGCTCCGAGGGTGACGAGCTTGGCGCGGATCTGTATTTTCGAAATTGAAAACAACAACAAAAACAGCAAACCCGATCCCTACCTTGACAGCTCCCATCGCAAAGATCGCATAGCTCACTAGAAATGACGGCATGATATCGAATAGAGCGAGGTCCAGCCCATCGAAGTGGTTCTGAAGAGAAGGATGTTTTCGAAGAATGGCTGGGGTTGTCGTACTTCATCCTTTACTCGCACGCCGAATATGTGAAAGTCGCTGAGATTAGTGCCGTGCACTTTATGCACACTAATTGCCATTTCTTCGCGGAGTTCGTCGGTAGGCAGAAAACCAGGCATTGTGCCCTGAAAAACGGCTATATCCTACTCCAAAGAGGGAAATTGAACCTGCACTTGACAAATATTAGCGAAAAAAATAAGTTTGACAATTTACCCAAGCAAGCAAGTTGAATGCTAGAGGAATTGAATAGGCGAGCAGCATCTTAGTGATGTCGCTACGGTCGCTTCTGCAGTGCATGTGTGAGGAAGGTAAGAGTGCAATGCAGTTAAATTGGAATCTAAGAATACGAACTTGGAGAGAGCAAGCCACTGCAAAATGGAAGGAGCCGGAAGACTCTGTTGTCGAATTTTTGTATCGCCATTATTATAAATCATTACCTGCCACATAGTGTGCACTTGGGCAAAGAAGGCGAGGCAAATCACATCGTTGGCCCATTTTGAAAAGTAAAACAATACAGGGCCATAGAAGATTGCAATTATTTTACCATCGATTATGGCAGGCAGCTCAAAAATTCATACTCAAATTAGGCAACAATGAGAGTCCTTACATCAATAGTTACCATAATGCCGAAGGCTGTGTAGAAATTAAGAATGGCAGTGACAATGCACGAATAGTAGTAAAGGCGCGCCGCTTGACCTTTGTTAGTGCGCACGAGATAGAAAAGCAGTGCAGCGTTTAGAACCATTCCTGCAGCTCCTGAAACAAGAGGAACTTTCTTAAATTTATAGAAGTGCTGTCTTACCCTCAATCGGAATTAGCACGCGAGCAACGTAAATCCAAGGATTGTTCATAGCTGAAAAATTCTAAGAGATAAAACGTCTATAGTAATATTGAGTCTTCGATTGTGGAATCATGGAATCATATCTCAATCCCGCCTTGTTCAAGTATAAGTCTCACGTGCAGGCGTGAGTTTCGAAATATCACGAGAAAATTAAATGATATTGTGATTGTTTTGGTGGGAAACTGCGAACAACCCGTGAGAATGTCTGTTAGTTTTACGATGAACACGAATATGGCGAGCGAATATAAAATACAGCAATGGCAGCATAGATAATTGTTTCATGTGCGAGCAGACATGTAGCTATTTTTAACCGTTTGAATTTACATAAAACAGGCCTTATCATTTGGAAATATCATTATCCCAAGTTTCAGGAGAAATAAATTGACTGTAATAAATATACTCAGTGTTTTCAAAAAGCATTTAAAGGGACCTGGCACACTTAAGAGAATGATGCTCAGATGAAAGTATTCATCTTTCCGATGAAAGATATATTTTTTAAAAAAATTAAAAAAATTTCCCTGATGAAATCGATAGTTTCAAAGTTCAAAACCAGAACCGGATTTTATACTGGGTACAGGCTTTGGACAATTGACGGATGAAAAGTCGCCCTGTCAGGCGCACGCTCATTATTGATTTTCACAAACGCATTTATTTTCTTCTGTCTCTCACTCGTTTTTACTTCAATTTCGCTAAATGTGATTCCTGATGATGCCGGATGCTTCATTTGTCTCATTTGCACGTTGTTATTAGTGTATTTTGCTCATTTTTGGCTTACTTTGACTTCGGAAGATAGAGAACATTTCTCTCATTTTCACGCTTCTATTTACTTATTTTACCCAATTTCTGTTAGTTTGTGGCACATTTCGCTATTTCAGATGGTGGACACGTCTTCGATGACAGGGGAGAAGACGCGGGTGCGGGCCAACTACCGCAAGAAGCTCGCTGACTATAGCGAGTTGGAGCAGCAACTCCGCAAGAAGGTTCGCGCCCTGTTATTAATATATTTTCCTTTTTGCATGTCCGTTTCCGCTTTTTATTTGAATTAAAAGCATGTCGGGAGAGACTGGTAGCTGAAGTTGGACGAGTTGTTGACAATCGGCTGTGAAACGTGACCCTAAGCATCAACATTCCGAGTAAGAAGTCGTCTGGTTCAGGAACAAGAGATGCAGAAGGATCACGACAAGTCGGAGAACGACATCAAGTCGCTGCAGTCCGTGGGCCAGAAAGTGGGCGAGATGCTCAAGCAGCTCTCCGAGGACAATATTATCGTAAAGGTGAGGAAGTGTGAGGCACCATTCTCTGTTGCCGAATCAATTTTGAGCGCGATTAAGTATTAATCAACTCGCTCTTTGCAGTCGCGTATCGCGAGTGCTTAGAAAAAACGATGGCATTGCAATTTTTCTAATTAAATAAATATATATAATTCTAGCGAGGAACGACAGTCTCTCGACACTCGTGTTGGGCTGCCGCGGCTCCCGACAAGGAGCACCCCAAGAAGGTGATTAAAAAAAGGTTTAATTATATAATAAAAAATAATGAGCGGCCGAGGAAACAAGGATGTTGGACGAGTTTCGAAAAATGTTGTCTGCGATCGATGAATCCTCACTAAATAAGTACTTAATGTGCAATTAAATTTGTATTCTAGCTTATTTGCCATGTTCCAATTGACAGTTAGAAATTCGTCACACAGGTTAATTTAATTAGTTAATTAATTAATAAATTACAGCCCCATCCCCCGCGTCTCGTCGCGTGAGTTGCTCCGTTGGTCGAGGAGACCATTAGACTCCTCGACCAACGGAGTAGCTCACGGAGACCAACAGTACATGATTTTATTACTAGTAGTTGATTGATTCTGGTGACTATAATAATGTCGATTGGAGAATTAGAGCTAATTTATAAAATTCGTTAGAGTTCCATGAGCATGTCATATCCCTTTCTCATCTCTTTCATAGATTTAATGCTTTTGGTTAAAAGAAACACTAATAATGAGTAATTAATATGCAAAAATAGAATGAAAGGTTCACAAAATACATATAATTTCTATAGTTTTACAGAAATGAAGTTGTCGTTGCAGAGTCGACTGCGAGTGAGGTGAAGTGAAGAGGAAGGAGCTTCCCTTTTCTTGATGCTTTGTAGAAGGACGACAGGCTTCTCCTATTATTCATCTCCTCTTCCTCTCTACTTCGACGACTGTCTGGAGGGAGATCTCGATGTGAGTGAGAATGGACTGGTAAGTTTCTTTTCCCTCCCACCCCCCTCAAATCCCCATTTTCCAGTGGCGTAAACGTGTAGTTTCTCTGTACACTCAACGTCATCTTCGTGATTGGATTCTAGTAATTCGTAAGAAGAAAGGAGGGCCGATTGAGAGGGAATATCCACTCGATTCACTCTGTGGAATCATGATGGGTAAGTCCACACTCTCTCCATCTTTCACGCGACTTCTTGCTAGTCCTTAGCTTATCCAGGATGAAATGTGTCTTCCCTTTCCTGTTCCATCCCTCTTTCTTATTAAAACTCTCGATGTAAAGCGACGGAATTTCAGAATCGAAAGATGGTTCTCGTTTTCGTCTTCTCAATTCTTTCCCTCGTGATATCGTCAGAATTGGATTCAAATTGGAAGGTTCTGTTGACCGATGGAAGAGATTCAAGGAGAGAATGTGAGGACGCAGTTAGTTGTTTCTGACTCTCATCTCTAGACGTTTACCGTATCCCCTCTCGAACGATCCTTTTTGAGGTACGGTCATTTTATCTCTGACCCTCGAACACACTCCTTTCCTCCCTCTATTCTCTACACTCGGTCATGCTGCTTCCATCCTCGTCATTGTGAGGCTTTTTTTAAACATTCTTCTAATTTCATATCTTGTTCCTTCACTATCCGTGATGATTATCTTACTGTCTTCTCTCAGGGTTCTCGTCTCATGATAATCGATCATCAACGAGAAGAAGTCGTCCATTCTGGTCCGCTCACTCATTTGGAGGTGAGATATGCCCTCTTTCCCCACCCCTCGATTTCTCTTCAGTTGGTGACGCCAATCGATGATTCCCTCTGGATTTTATTCGATGATCTACGGAAGAATCCAGATGAATACTTCTCCCTCGACTCAATCGATGTAGGTCAACCCCTCTCTTTCTCTATCTGATTGTGTAAAACTTTCATCGATGATTGTTAGCGTTTCATCAAACCCACTTATCCAATATGAGCAATTGTCTCTACGAATAGGCTAATATCTGGCCATCAAATTCTTATAAGAAGGAAAGTATCTAACTAGTCATAATATGAATAGAGTGGGTATGATCATGATTGGATCATAAGTAGAATCTAATTATATTTATAATTACTGTGCGTTGTGATCCCGTCAACAACACAAATGCAGGATTCTTATAGGACTCTAGGGGACTATATATAGGACTCTAGGGGACTATACTGCATTTGTATTCCTAGGAGAGTGTTTGAATCTCTGTTTTTCGATTAGTGGAGCCTGAAAATGCGTGTAAAATTACGGTATCCATTCGATATTTGCAGATGTCAGCACTACGTCAACGTGATCGAGACGTAGAGACGGGATATCGATCGATAAACTGGATTGGACCCCAGGAGCAGTGCTTTTTTTCAAAATAAAAGAGTATCCTATTTTTCCGTATTTATGCTTTTCAATTATTACCCATTTTTGTTTATGCCTTTAGTCCTGTTATTTTGATGCTTTCTCGTGTAATAATAATGTTGATTCGGAATTTATCGAATATTTGCTAAACGATAAATTACGTCGAATTCGTAATGATTCAATGGGGAATGAACAAAGCTAATTACATTTCAATGTTATAATTATATTTTGATTGTTTGAATAGCCGTAAATCATGACAAAAATATGTCTACATCGAAGTTGAGAGTAGTTTCTATTGAATTTTTGCTGAAAATCGCCGTTGAATCCACACCATGCATAGTCTTCTGATATGTTAGAAATTGGTTGTGAGCACGATGAACAATTCAGAATGTCTCAATCGAGGGTGAAGAAGTGCTTTTTATGCTTCGAATCCGCGCCACAGACAAGACGGTTCCCCCCTCAGTCCAGACCCCAACAACAGATGGAATGGCTGCTGAGGCAGAATAGGGATCACGAGGGAACACAGGCACTGCTGGAGAGACACATGGGAGTGAGAGACCCTAGGTGGTG
>LS570281.1:55381-69266 GCA_900490775.1 Pristionchus maxplancki | reverse complement strand
TTGACGCAATCAAGCGAAAGAGAGGACAGGGCACTCACATTTGGAGGGAAGAGGTGAGAACTATAATTAAACATTAATATTAATAGTTAAATATTAATATTAGTGTCTAACTAAAAATAAACCATGAGAAAATAACAATTAATCGGTCGAAATTCGAGATCCTCGAGGAGAGCCTAAAGGTGCGCGAGGAGCTGAGCAAAACGCGCGTGGCCAGGAGGCTGGGAATGCCCGAAGACGACGTATTTGACGATTTATCAGCATGGTGGGAGGATAAGGAGGCACAATGGGGATTGGAAATGGAGGAGGAAGACGAGATGGAGGGCGAAGAGGGAAGCGGCGAGGATATGGATCAGAGGGAGGAGGATCTAGAGTAGTAGTAATTCATGTTTTTAATCGCGCCATTCTTGTTACACGTTGATTTAATCGTAAAATTAATTAAATCGTTTGAAAATGTAATCGGAAATTATATTTGAATCAATAAACTCGATTACAAGATCATCAACGTGCAAAACATGGCGTATCAAGCAAAATGACCTTCAATATGGGAAAGGAGGGAACGAGGGCGAGGAAAAGCAACAGACAAACACGAATTGAGCATGAAAAATATAAAAAATGGAACGAAAAATAGAGAAAAGCCGCGAGTAAACGCTGCAGAAACCGAGGGCGGACGGAGGCGAACTGGGTTTGTAGTTTGTAGTCCTCCGCCCGCCGGTCCCCACCGAAACTCCATTTAGCGCTTAGTTGCCTCCGTACCCAGCATCCTCGGACCATTTTATTTAAATACCGTACTTTGACTTAATTAATTAATTATAATATAGTTTTTTTGAATTTTTTATTAATTGTAATTGTTTTCTATGGTCATTTTGCACCACCTCAAAGCAAATCGTACATCATGACCAGGTCCCTTTAATCTCTTCTTGCTGCGGCTGTAGTGTTTGTGAGTGCTCGAACAATGTTTCCGTTCTGAAGCGGCATCGTTTGCGCTGTGCACGGTATTATCCACTCACTTTTGAGTCCACACATTCCCCGAACTGCAATTCCATTTTTAAAGATTGTGAATATGCCAAATAAATGTGACTGGGATCACTGGCTCTTTTCTGATGACGCTCTTGAAATATTAATCATACACGAAGCCCGGCGGGCAGCAGCCGATGCCGCAGCACACTGCAGATTCGATATCACAGCACATCCATCGTAGCCATAGCCCAGGACAGCAAGTTTGCGCTGTATGGATTCATCCTCTCAATCTGAGAATTCCTTACTACTTTGAATCATTATTACTCACTATCATCACAACTGTAGGTGGGATCGGGACACATTTTGTTAACGTCTGTGGCTTGAATAAGCTGAAAAACAGTTGGCCCAATTTAGGATTTAAATGGATCAATGACTTAAGAAATTTACCGTTATTGCAGCGATGACAACGATGGAGAAGTGGGTGAACATTTTCGACGACATTGTTATGTCAATTGCTTCATCACTTTATATACTCAAATGACGTTGTGTTACAATGTGTCATCATTCCCGCATCATTTTCTTCAGGAGAGGAAGGATCATTTACATTTTTTTCTGGCGAGGATCCGAAAAACAATCAAATGACAAGGCACAATGTAAGCGATACTAATTTCCGGACAGTTCGCCCAAAAGTGCAGTCCTCTCCCGCTCCCAAATCGCTTCATGTTCAGTGCGATAAAATAGTAATTTTTGCGTTTACTAATGCTGTTTTTTTGTTGAAAGAGCGCATTTTTAGTTTAGTGGTATTGATTGGACATTTTTGTATCAACCCAATCGCAGTATTTGGTGAGTGGTTCAATTACTAATTTGATCTGTTGTGTCGCTGGGGCACTTTCCGTTCTGATCATGTTTATTATAATAAATAACGGGAAAATGTGTTGATAGGTTTCTAATCTACTATACAGATTCAGAAGATCGATGAGGAATCTGAAAAATCTGTTGTTGACTTCAGTCTACTCTTCCTTTCCACTTTTTCTTGCTCCAAAGTAAGTGTGATTGGCTCGAATCGGAGAATCTCCTTCTTCTTTCCTTCCTTCGGTGACTATTTATACCCCAATACTGCTGGTCGATATCATCTATGTACTACTCCTACTCTGCATTTGTATTGTCTGAATTCTCAATTACTCTGATTCTTCAGGCACTTCATAAATACCTTATCCTGATAACCTCTAAAACGAGATACTAAATAGTATTAAACAATATCGGAAGGATGCCTATTTCAACAGTCGACCTAACTTCCACACCTAGTAGCAAGGTGCGATGTTTTCGAATATAGTTTCACACTAAAAACTGATCTACTTTAAAGAATAAAGTATGATAATCAAAGTAATAATATTAATAATACTATAATATTAGATGAAAGGAGTTGGCGGGCTGGAGAAAAGACTGGAGGAAGTACGACATGCTATTTTCAAGGTGATAATACCGATTGAAGTGGATGGTATTAGGAATCATGAAAATAATGGCATTGATTGGCATAATGGCATTGATTGTCGCGTTCTCTACAAGACAATGAATACAATTATATTCATCAGTTTTTAAAGAACGTTGATCTCAACCAAATGAATGTTCTATACAGGCTAACGATATTCGTATCCACTCAATGCATATTATCACCTCCGATGCTGTTCTGTTCGACATCGTCAAGAACATGAAAGATCATCTGAGTGCTGAATTTAGAAGTCAGAATCTTTGTGCTATGGTATTTATTACAGTGTCATTCACTCGGGAATAAGCCCCGGGTTCGACTCCCGGTTTGTGCACAAACCTTTGCAATCTCAAATAAAATTGCATCTTGAGCCTACTCGGATATGACTTCAGTATCATTACCTTTCAAAATCATCCTTTATTCAGCTTTCGGGTGGACTCTCGATCTCACCGATCGCACTCAGAAGATTCTGCACGAGATTTCCACTCTCAGTGAGGTATCCACTTCCTCGTAGAAAGAGGAACACGGTCTTTATTTCCCAGAAGAAAATAATTCGAAAATTATTCATTTCAGACAGTCGACCTTACGATTGAGTACGTGTCTGAGAAACCTACTCGATTCGAAAAATATGTCGGCCAAGTAGACTCCGCTTTCGAATTTGTCCGTAACCTACTCAAGTGACAACACTTATTCCGCACTCCTTCCCCCTAGTACCCACTTTCAGTTCTTTTTTTAAAAATTAAGTAACTAAATACGATAAAAGCGATATTCGTCAGGAGAGGGGGTCAAAAAGTCTCAAAAAGACTTTTTGACCCCTCTCCTGACGAATATTGAACACATCTGTTTTGATTCGATGACGCAACCAGTTATTTTTGTGCCAGTTGTCAGCCAATCAGTGATAAATGGTTTGTTACATTGTTTGTTACAAGAATATTCAAACAGACACGAATTAATCTACAACCTTAAGATAATTTCTCCTCACTGTTTTCTGGATCACACAACATCGGAAATACATGAAAACTCAAACTCCAGGTGCCCGCCTTACATATTTCCAATTCGTTGGTCAAGTTGACATTACAGTTTTTTTTCCGATCAGAAGATCAGATTGCGATATTTGTTGACTCTCCTCTGATCTTCATTTCCACATCCTCTCCCTCCTTCTAAGTGTGATTGGCTGCAATCGAAGGATTCGGGAGTGATCTTCTCCTCTTTCCTTCCTTCTCTTCTCTTCCCTCACTGCCTATCGATTCTCCGGGATGCCTATCCCACTCTCTTCTCCTGCACTTCCATCGTTCACTCATAATCTCCCAGCAATAATTGTACAGGGTCCTAATGAGGTACGCACACCACCATACGTAACCCATGTATATCAGATTGGTCTTCTAGGTATACTAACAAACAATACCGGAACCTATTTTTTGCAGGATCTCGAGCTATTATTTGGCAAAGTTGTGTATGTGGATGTTACGGTTGAATACGTTCCAGTGAAGAAAGGGGCACTACGTCGATTCATCGACCGTCTGTACGCGGGTACTGTATCTCACCACTCATTCACAATACGATTTGGGAAAATACGGTGTTCTTTCAGTGTTCAATGCGATCAGAAGTCTCTTTTGCGTCTAAAGCGGGGCTGCGATACAGCAATTCGTTTACGTCGTTTAGCTCATTTTTTGCTTTATTATCTATTGTGCCTAGACAATGAGATTACACCCACCAGAGTATCAATGTGACAACTAATCCCGCAATACATAATCGCTCATTTTCTTAAAAGTCTATTTACGCGAAACAAGTGCTGATAAACATTGTGTATTGTACCGCATGCGCAATAATTTATGTCGATTTTATGAACACTTGTAGTAAGCATGTTCCGCTTATTGTATAAGTTTCCCCAAATTGAATTAAACCCGGAAAAGTTTATAGGCCAGACAAGTACTTTAGGAGTAACAGGAACTCAGTTGTGAAGTGGTCATTAGTGTTATTCCCATGGCGAATTTGAGTCAGCAGACGGCTAGAAATCCATGTATCATTGAAGTCTGACTGGTAATCGCCTAGAGTTTATCCTATTGTCTATTGTCCTATTGTAATATGCCCTTGATTCTCAAAGTCGTCATTTTCATCTTTGTTAACATTGTAATATTCGTTGGGATCATTTTATGCATGATAAGCACTTGTTCTCGATTTTGATGCAATTCCTTCAGTAGATCAAATCAGTGAAATCAATGGAATTTTACTTTGCTTTAAATGCCAAATCGCTTCAGTGGTGCTGTATGCGGAGTGTATCGAGTATTGAAGAGCGCTTACGTCTCCGGCGAGGGATTTGATGACTACCTTAAAATCATCCTGTCCCTCAATAACTGTCGATGATTCGTTTTTTTGCGATGATTTCTGATGTGGTGTGAGTGTTGTGAGGTCGTTTTAAAGAAAAATGAATGATAATTTTCGGTCTCGATAAAATCATTTGTGTTTCGTTTACATTTTACACTGTTGCTTGTGGCCAATATGAGTTTCAAATGCCACGGTAAATAAGGGGCTGATATCACTAAACACACCTCGTACGATGTGCTAGCCTCCTCCATTTTCTCCTCCCATCACTCACACTGCGGATTTCTGATGTGCAACAGCCAATTTTCTCGTGGCATTTATCAGTTTTGTGCTATGTGATTTAGGCCGTGGGCGTGTGTTCACCGAGTTTTCTGATAAGGATTTTGTGTTGTGGAGTATCGGAGAGAGCACTAAACACTGAGTGATAACAGAAACTCAGAAAGCGAAATCCACCCTGTAATCTCGAGCAAACGATTCCAAGATTTGAAGGCTGACATTTCGGAGTGCGGGCGAAACATCCCTCTGACCAAATTGCTATACATCACTCGGCAAAGCACAGCAAAACACCTAAAACACAGCTATTTTCTCACGAAATTAATCGGAATGTGGAAAAATAATTTGAGAACGTTCGGCATTGGCAACTTCCATTACTGAGCAATGTCTTTGTGATGATGACACTACAGTGCACAGTAAATGATTTAAGAGACCCTCCACGAGAGAGTGGAAAGAGTCCACGGATGGCCAAAAATTAGATTCGGCTCATATATTTTTTTCTAGAGTGGGGGCCCGTAGGGACAGGTGATGGCATACTTAGCTAAGCTCTAAGGTCGTTTTTGGGTGAGTTACATGGGGGTCGATTTTGGGGGTCGGGAATGGCGATATCTCAGATTCATTCAGAAAAAAGCTTAACCGGTGTATTTCTGCACGTAGAGTCCGAATTTCAACATGCAAGGGCGAGAACATGCGAAAGAAAAAAGTTATGCCCGAAAAACATGAATTTTTGGTATAAATTGATACATAATCGATTTTCATAATTTTTTTAACATTCCAATTTTGTGATTTTTGGATTTATCGCATAAAACGGGCCTATGGTGATTTTTTCAGATTTTTAAAAATGGGTACTTTCTAGATATTCAAGCCTGAAGTTGGCAAAATGGAGCAAATGGCTCAAATGGCCGGTGAGTTTCGCTTCTCAGTATCGTCAAACCGACCTCAAATGTGGCATTCTATTGTAAAAATAACTTAATACTATTCCTGTATTAATTTCAGAAGGTTTTAGACTTTTCTGATGATTTTTTTATTTTTCGAGTTTGCTGGACTGGTCGAAAAATCTCAAAAACAAATTTTCTCAAATTGGGCGTTTTTATCATCTAATAACTGACTTTTCGATGCTGTTTCACTATTGCAAGTAGTGTTTCAGCGAATTATTGCCGAAAAACAGTCAAAAAAGTTTTCGACCACGCCGGCAGACCCGAAAAATTAAAAATCTTCAGAAACGTCTAAAACCTTCTGAAATTAATACAGGAATAGTATTAAGCTATTTTTACAATAGATTGCCACATTTGAGGTCGGTTTGACGATACTGAGAAGCGAAACTCACCGGCCATTTGAGCCATTTGCCCCATTTTGCCAACTTCAGGCTTGAATATCTAGAAAGTACCCATTTTTAAAAATCTGAAAAAATCACCATAGGCGTAGTTTTATGCGAAGAGTCCAAAAATCACAAAATTAAAATGTTAAAAAATTATGAAAATCGATTATGTATCAATTTATACCAAAAATTCATGTTTTTCGGGCATAACTTTTTTCTTTCGCATTTTCTCGCTCTTGCATGTTGAAATTCGGACTCTACGGGCAAAAATACAACGGTCAAGCTTTTTCTGAGTGAATCTGAAATATCGACTTTTTCGACCCCCAAAATCGACCCCCCATGTAACTCACCCAAAAAACGACCTTAGAGCTTAGCTAAGTATGCCATCACCTGTCCCTATGGGCCCCCACTCTAGAAAAAATATATGAGCCGAATCCAATTTTCAGCCATCCGTGGACCCCTACCAAGTTCTTACGTTATCTCGTGGAGGGTCTCTTAATATAATCCCTAATGGGCGTATCATTCTCTCAGAACGTACAAATGCACATGTAGATAAGTGGTAGAAGTCCGATCCTATAAGTGGAAGCACCGGATGCGAATCACTTATGTATTAATCTTCTGCAATCATTTGCTATCCAAACAATATTGTTATTTGAGTTTACATGAAAGATATTGTTTTACCTAGTACTCATCTGCATCGCAAAAACTGAATCACATCATGTGCAATTCTGCAGCAAACTGTGACCGGTTCCAGTTCCAAATGTCACGGTAACTGATATCACCCATACCCAGTAGTATGATGTGATATTCTCGTCCTTCCCCTTTCACTCCTACTGCAAACTTATGATGTGCAACCGTCAATTTGCTCGTGGCATTTACCAGTTTTGTGCTCTGTGATTTAGGCCGTGGGCGTGTGTTTCAAGCCAAAACACAACTTCCGATGCCAAGTTTGAGCCCGAGAGGAAACGAGAGAAAGCACACAACTCCGAGAGTGGAAAGAGACAGGGAAACTTCCGGCGATTCGGGTATATAAGAAGGAGTAGAATCCTTTGCACCACTCAGTCTCCTGACCTCAATGACTACTGCAACTCTTCTACTCGCTCTGACTTCTACTGTTGTTGCCTCTCATGGACCATTCACTGAAGACTTCATCTCCTTCCTTTCCAAGTAGGATCATTTCTAAAATATTTGAGAAATAACTCATTAAACTTCAGGACTCCCGAAGTTAACGAATACGTGCTCAGCTCATACAAACAATATGGAAAATCAGGCACTTTTGGCGGCCGAGTAAATGAGAATGATGAGGTACGGATACTAAAGAATTGATTGACTGTAGCTTCAATCGGCATATCGAATTCGTTCTTTCCAGATCACTCACCACCCCGTAGTCTTCGTTCATGGCAGTTCTGATTCTGCACTGCACCACTCCATACTGGCAACTGGTTGGACTAAATCCGTGGAACATTTCAAGGTAAGGATCATCAAAATCATCAAAAGCATCGAAACAATACATGAAATCCGTAATAAGTAGAGCATAGTTAACGACTCCTTTACAGGAACGTGGCTATTCTGGAGCTGAACTCTTCGGTCTAACTTACGGCACTCGCGATATCAATTTTTCTCTTGAGAGGTATCACTTTTTATAAATCCATCTTTCTAAATTCTTACTGGTATATGCTTAATTTCAGCCGCATCACATGCCGTGATCTGATGGGATTGCGAAGCTTCATCGAGGCCATTCTAGAATACACTGATGTACGGTTTTTTATTTAAGATTTGTCGACGTGACATGATTTAGATCGTTAAATTCGAAATAATACTTCTCTAGTTATAATTTAATTCCAGGCTGACAAAGTCGACCTCGTAGCGCATTCGATGGGTGTCACTCTGGCAAGGATGGCTGCTAAGGGAGGAGAGGTTCGTTTCAAATGTTAAATCTGATTGCCACCCTACATAAAGACTAGATTACCGGAAGACTAGGATAAATTTATAATTCAGGTGCATCTCTCTTCCGAATCATGCAATCTCGGTTCTCCTCTTTCTTCCAAAATTGATGCGTTTGTCGCGATCTCTGGTGCCAATTACGGAATGTGCATGTGCCTGATGGCTGGATTGACTCATATGCCGGCTTGTGGACAAGTAAGAGCTATATTTAGTTTAATGTCAATCCCACGAATCTTCATCAGCTCATTGTTATCAGTAATATATTCCAGTCCGGTTTTGCCCCTGGTAAGTGTGGTCGTCGTGAAGCGAGCATCGGAGATTGCATGGATGATATCGACTGTGATGGAGAGGTAATTGACATTATTCATTATTTATGAGCCTATTTTATACAGCAAATCTCAGGATGACTACTCCAATATCCTCTTCTCGGTAAACAAAGCAGATGAGAAGGAGGCCGAATTCGTTGCTTCATTGTGGTCGAATGGTTAGTGAATCCCATATTGCATGCGATAATCGTCATCTTTTAGACGATAACTTCCTCGGAAAGGACAATCTTGTGTGGGGCAGACGAACTTCTCTCGTTCCGGACAGTGATATCACCCATGGATACGAGAAAATGGACCACTCCCAGGTATTATTTTGTGCCCTTTTCAACACGATGCTCTGATAGGTTGATCTTCAAGGGAGTACTAGTTACTTTGTAGTCTAATCTTTATTTTGCAGACGAAAGACAAGACGGTGAAGGATCAAGTGAGTCTCGTGTCCGATCATCGACTCCACGGAGGACGCGAAAAGAGACATCACTGATACACAACTGTATTTAACCAATGTAGAATAGTTGCACAAGTGTCTATTTGGTTTTAATGCTTTTTACCGATTCTAATGCTTGTTTCCCTCATTTTTTTCTTAACTAACACTTGTAGAGATTTATGTTTGCATCGATTTTTCATTTTACCTTATTCCACATTTTAGGCCTGATCCTGCTACCTCCGCATTGCACATTATTCGCGATAAATATAATTACTAAATTGAAAAGTCCCTTTTTCGAATGAATGAAGGTACACTAAAGACAGACACATGAACAATAAGCTTCTGCTGACGCTAATGTACGTGTATGTTGGAATAGTGGTGCCTAGTAATTAACGAATAACACCCAGATTTAATTGCAAAGATAGTCTCTACGAATATCGATTCTGTCCCTCGATACTCAAGCGTTCCTTGTTTCAGTTTTTGCTTTGACTACATGAGCATGACGTACATGGCATAGCATGCAAATTCAAGAAAGGAGAAGAAAAGGAAGAGAAGACGGCGCTTGAAATATCTACCGCCCATCACACTCGATCATTTCTTCTCTATTACATGTTGCATTTGTGTTCCTCTTTCTCCCCATGCTCTCTTGATCTAAAGTCATGCTTAATGTTATTTTTAGGACCTTACATGTCCACAATACAACTTTCATCATCGGCAAATTATCAAAGGAGATTTTATAATGATGACAAATGGTTGGTTATTGAATCTGACGGAAGAATTTCATAGTTTCTTGGGTAATGAAAAAAAGAAATTGATAAAAAGAGAAAAGAGAGAGAGGGAGTCAACGGTGACCCAAGGATAGTGAATTTTATTCACAAACGATTGATCATTTTAGAGATGTGAGAGATGAGGAATATGAAAAGAACAGTTCCCAAAAAATGGATGAATGAGAGACACTGAACACAGATTTTTTATATATTTTGACTCAGCGAAGAGAGTGACGATAAGTGATCGGGTTCAGAAAGACTGGAGGAAAGAGAAAGATAACATATAAATGATGGGGAAGGTGACGAAGAGACTGTGAGTAATGTCATTACCGTACAGGTTGTCTGTGGAGAGGGCTCTCAGAAGACAGTGACAAGGCGACCAAAGCTGGAATCTATAGAGACTGGATCGAAAATTGAAGGCGTCCATGGACGACTTGATCCAGAACACACAGGTGAGCGAAATGGTTTTTTAAAAAAGGATATAAGGGGGTCAATGTAGGGCCTTGGTTTTAGTTATCACGGCGGCGCTTTATGGGTCGTTCGGAGTCAAGATGTCGTTCACCGTTCAGGATGCGTCGCCAGGAGAGAACAAAGAAGGCGATTCACAAGCAGATCAAAACATTGGCCTACGTGAGTACGAAGAAAGAAAGATAATAGTGGCTGTTAATTGCAGACGGGATGCCTGGTGGAGGACAACGGTGCATGGATCGGAAGATGCATGGGAAGAAGGAGGAAAGAGAGAGGAAGACAGTTGGAGCATGGATAAAGGCGTTGATTGATTGTTTCGAATGTGTTGGATACACAAAAAGGAAACACACACACACGCACAACTGAGTCTGAGAGGGGAGGTGAATTTGAAATGGCATCAGGGGTAGTGTAGTACCAGTGGGTTAGATAGCGAAGTCGTCGAGGCTTGGAGAGGATGGAAGATTGAGCTGGGAGGTAATATGGGGTAGTAGAAGTTCAAGGACATTCGCAAGGCGACGTCAGAATACTCGGGAGAAGAGAAGAAGGGAGCACTGTCGGAAACACCTAAAGGGCTGCAAAGAAAACAACCCGATGCATAAGCCATTCGCGAAAAGACAAGGGTAAAACTCGCTTGAAGAATGGTAGAGTAGAAATGAGGGAAATGAGGGAGAATATTGTCCTGGGAATGGAGAGACGGAGAAGATGAATGGTATCGCATGGAATCAAGCAGCGTATGGGGACAGACGAAGGTGGATCGGGGGGGGGGATCTGGACATCACACACGGTCTGTAGGAACGCGAGGAGAATCGATCTCTCTTACACGTTGTGGACACGAGATAAGCGATATGATTCTGGTTATCAGCGGTTAGCAGCTCATGAGAGACAACTACATGTCAATCAGTTATGGGGTAAACTAACGGTCTTTCACGCGAGTTGACGAGATCTTGGCAAATGCGAATGATTAGGTGAAATTAACTGACTTGCATGCTTTATTAGTATTATGATTAGACTGTCAAGTGTTCTTTACAAATTGGAATCCCTACTTGAGAAATTCTATTCGTGAGTCTGAAAGAGAACCGGTTACCTTGGAATATATCATGTGCTACTAATCGCTTATAACCATTATAACAAATAACAAAGTAATGCAGTTTTCTAGCGCACCCTCCCATTCCCTTTCAGTAGGTTTCTCCGGTTCTGACACTACCTCCGCACCCTTAACACGTGTCTCCTGTAAAAGAGTAGGAACATCTGCTGCAGAAATTTTTTTGGTGTTAGATTTCGCTAAAAGTCATTCACCTAGGCCTTGATATAAGAAGGTGAGGATCTGCCAAGGAACATGTGTCAGAGTGAGCTGCGCCTTATCATTAAAAATAGCAAGTTATCGAATATTTGAGAGAAGAGAGTGGAAATGAAATGAGTTTCAATGATTCCCTAAATAAAATGCAATTTCTCGCAGGGTTGGTGGTCGGGGATGGTAAATGGTAATGGGGAATTAGTAGATCCCCGGGAAAGTGCAGGAGTGCCGAATGGTTTAGTGTTCAAAGATGAAAAGTTGGAAAAGAGAGATTTTGAGGATTAGAGATAAGAGAGAGGGCAAGCGCTACAAATCGATGTACAAATCTATAAGACACATTAGAATTGAGGCGAAACCCCATTTTGCTTATATTCGACCCAATTCGGCTTGCTACATCATGAGTTATCTCGTATTTACTTATACGATGGATAAAGAAACTTCTCAAAGACGAGACCTTAATTTGAAGACAAACACACAGTCAATTTTAACAAAAATACGTAGATTACGGTACGTCGACATTCCTACTGTAATATACTGATTACTATATTGATTACTAAGTCCTGCCCTTTTCCTATCTCACGTTCTCTAATGTCCTAAAAAAACAAAACAATTAAAATAAATATATCTAGAATATAAATCCCCGTCTCAGCGTTTCACAGCAATTCTTTTCACTTTATTCCTGTTTCTGTCGAATATTCTATGCCTATCTGTCATGGCGTTCTCTTCTCTTCAATGACCAGAAGACGACTGTGAAAAGAGGAGAGGAGCTAGGAACACTGGATACCACGGAATGTACTGATCGAATATTGTATCGGACAATACCGTTGAAGTAATGTCATTAGCAAGTTTAAAATATTCAAAGGTAACTAGTGCATAAAATTTCCCTGCGTAATGGATAGAGTCATGAAAAAAGAAAAAATTAAGGAATATTGGAGCTAAGGGATTGCTGCTGTTAGAGGAAGAGTGAAGGAACGTTTGTGTTGTCTCTTGTGACATGCTTGATCTCACTCTTTCGACGGCTGGGTGAACAGTGTTCCAGAATGTTTACAGCGCTTTGCTCTTGAAAGTTTTGTTTTGCTCCACTGAACTCGATTCATAAATCCTCATAAAATATAGATTCTTATGAATCCCAAAGGAAAGTTATTTCTGTGTGATCAGAAACGGTGGCCTTCACTTATGAAAAGAGGTGGTGGCAAACGGAATAATTTAAGAGACCCTCCACGAGAGAACGTAACGACTCTGTAGGGGACCCCGGATGGCCATATTCCAATTCATATTTTTCCAGAGAGGTGGTCCCTAGGGAAGATCGCAGGCACCCTTAACTAAGGTCATATATCGATTTTGACGAAAATACGGTATACCCCCAAAATGAAGGTCGAAAAATAAATTTTCTCAAAGTATGCCTTTTTTAAATCTATCCTATGTATTTTTACGCGTGGAGTCCGAATCTGAACACTAGAACACGAGAAAATTAGAAATAAAAAAGTTATGAGCTAAAAACGATTTTTCGAGCTCCAAAATGTTACTTTTCGTGCTATGCAAAAATCAGTTGGTGATGGGAGGGGCTGTTCATTATTATTTTTGCATCTAGAACACCAACCGCGTCTACTGTAATTTTTTCAGAATTTTAAAAATAAGTATATGAGGCCGTTTGCGAGAGAGTCGAGCAGATCCGGCTGGGTCTGGCACAGTCCAAAATGGTTGATTCTCTGAAACTCCGGTTTTTGGGGTTCTCGAGGATGCTGATGACGATGGGCATACTCATTTTCCATATTGAGCCATCGTTGGCTCCAGACGACGTGACGTCGAAAACGGTTTTTGTAGAATTTCTCATCCCACGTGGTCGCTAAAATTAGGAGAAAATGTTTCCCGGGGCAGAATTGATCGCTGATCACGCCTGTCTACTTCATTTTTCATAATTTTAATAATTAATAATTAAAAATGGAACTTTTCATTGAGCCATGGGCAAGTGTACCACCATAGATAGATCGGACCGGAATGACGATGAGAATGTCATATCAAAATTTCAGCCAATTGCCGCATTACACTTTCGAGAAAATCGACTTACAATGCAACTGAGTTGTAAGTAAATCAGACGATCCTCCTCCCTGCCGTTGATCTACGCGAGTCTCTTCCTATCGATTCCGTCACAATCTGTCTGCCTGTCTGCGCTCTCTCGTTTCCCTGTGCTCTCTTCCCTCTCCCGTCTGAGAGACTCGGGTAGATCAAAGGCAGCCAATAATCAAGCGAACGATGGACAGATTTACTTACAACTCTGTTACACTGCAAGTCGATTTTCTCGAAAG
>LS570281.1:37650-51291 GCA_900490775.1 Pristionchus maxplancki | reverse complement strand
AGCCCCTCCCATCACCAACTGATTTTTGCATAGCACGAAAAGTAACATTTTGGAGCTCGAAAAATTGTTTTTAGCTCATAACCTTTTTATTTCTAATTTTCTCGTGTTCTAGTGTTCAGATTCGGACTCCACGCGTAAAAATACATAGGGTAGATGTAAAAAAGGCATACTTTGATAAAATTTATTTTTCGACCTTCATCTTGGGGGTATACCGTATTTTCGTCAAAATCGATCTATGACCTTAGTTAAGGGTGCCTGCGATCTTCCCTAGGGACCACCTCTCTGGAAAAATATAAATTGGAATATGGCCATCCGATGACCCTTTCCGTTCTTTGGTGGATGGTCTCTTAAAAGTATACAAATAATAATCATTTAGAGCAATAAATATCTCGCAATATATCTTACTGATAAATGAGTATTCTGTTTCCTATCCATTCGTTTCTCCAAAAAGTGAGCAATGAAACTAACAAGTGTGAAAGAAGGAAGAAAGTTGCATTGTTCTAATTTCTTCAAAGGATGAGTAATTCTTCTTCCAAAGGTTTGCTATGAGGAATCGATTGGCATTGAACTGCCTTCATAAACAGATTTTTGCTTTCCCTCTTTCTCAGTTGCTTTCAAAATGCGAGTTCTCATCTTACCTCTTCTATTTCTTCTTCATTTCCAACTCATTATGGGACACAATTGCGGTAAAAGATGGCCAGATCACAGTAAGGTAAGCAAGATTTTTTTCTACAGATTGAAATGAGGTGAGGATCACATGGTGAATAGACTATGATGGTATCAAATTCATTAAACAGTCTCGCATACTCGGAGGGAACGAGGCTCCCCCTGGAAAGTGGCCGTGGCAAGTACAAGTGGATGATGGTTGTGGAGGTGGGTGAACAATTATATTATTCCAAATCTTTAAAAAATTAAAATGAAAATTTTACAGGGACAGTGATCGCCCCTACTTGGATTCTAACTGCTGCTCATTGCCTGTGAAACAATATTAAATATCCATTTTAACAATGAAACTTTCAGAAATCCTCGTGCGAAATCGATGCCCGTTTATTATGGGAGTGTGAGAGGATATGATATTGACGATAAAGTAAGTGAAGCTGTTTTTAGTAACATTTCTTTATTTCAGACTGCCTATTCAAAGGCACCAATATTTCATGAAGAATGGAGTTATCACGAGAATGAGAATGGCACTCATTTTAATGATATCGGTCTATTAGAGGTTGTATTGGAAATGAAGAAAGACTGATTAAAGTTTTATTATAGCTGAAGAAACCTCTCCCATTCGGACCGAATGTTCAGTCGATCTGTCTTCCATCCACAAACACAACCATACCTAAAGATGCTCAAGTTGTTGCTACAGGCTTCGGAATTTGGAATGGTGAATGCTAAGATACTGTTTGAACTCAAATTGAGTCTAGATCCATCAACTCCTCATAAACTCAATGACACTCGTATTCGTCTTCGAGAAACAGTTTTCCCGCTCGTTTCAAGCGCCATCTGCAGGTGATTTGGATGGAATCCCGTGATTTGGATGGAATTCATTATTGAGATAATCTCATTCAACATGTAATGACGCAATCTTTGTGAATTTTTATACAATTCAACGTGATATCAATTAAATTGCAGCCAACGATTGCAAAAAGGCATTCCGGACACTCAAATTTGTGGAGGAGGCGAGGGTCACAGCACCGCAAAAGTACTTTCACATGGATATTTTCGAAACGCTCAACTGTATTTTAAGGGAGATAGCGGAGGTCCAGAAGTGATGTATTCCAAAGACGGAAGATGGTTCCAGGTAATTGTTTGCGCTAGAATCTTAACATTTATGATTTGAAAGTCGGAATAACCTCATGGGGCTTTGGGCCACGCCACGAGAAAGGCGGCCCACCAAGTAAGACAACTGGGATTTTTATTCTCCTTCCCACTTGTTGTCACGTATTGTATTGGTGGGCAGAGAGAATGTAGAAAGATAAAAATAAGAAATTTAGAAGTTGTGGGTTCTCCGGGGGTGTATTGTAGAGATTTGAATGATCATAATATGCAAACAACAATATTAATCATATCAGGCGTATTTACGAATGTGCGTAAGTACTGTGACTGGATCAACGAGAAGACGAGAGGCCAAGTGTCGTGTATCGATGCCGAACTATTGAATGCGACTTTGTAAATAACCATTGTTCGATAATGGGAAATTGGAAATAAAAGCAACGGGGGGAATAAATAAAAAAATCATGGGTTCACCTCTGCTTCACTCTCTTCAATGAGTAATTACTATATTCAACCCTGTTCTTTGAATTCTATGCTGTTCTATGAGTATTGGCTTCTCGGTTTTGTACCTTTGCAGCCATTCAGTTATTCCATCTTTCAAATACGTTTGACACGAATCAGCTTAGAATTCGGCAGGTCATCCGAGGAGAATGTAGTTTCACGTCGCAAACATGAGCTCTCAGCCCCTCCTTCCCTTATCCGAGGATCATTTTCGATCATAAACGTCAAACATCACTCCATCTCTCACGAATACAGCCGTCATTCCTTCATTATATCTTGAGGTTATCTGTTGTGCTCTTCTATTATCCACATAATACACAGTCATGATCGGAAGCCTCGTATTCGTATTGGGTTTATTCCACACCTCCGCAGCAATTTCGTGCCAGAACCAGTACAACTACGATGTTCCCTGGTTAGTTCATTTCTTCTCTCTAACGGTTGGGGACAATTCGTGATGTGCTTTTTGTGTATTGACAAAATGCGTTTCGATAGGTTCGCTGCGTACAAATTCCCGAAGATGGCTGGCGAGCCATCCGACTCGGCGGATGGATACGGCTTCTACTATCTCGATTCGACTGCAAAGACTTCGTTCAAACCATCCGCAGTTTCACTGAAGTTGCCGCACAATGTGAGTGTTTCTAACCCCTTTTTATAATGCTGCAATGTTAGTTTGTACATAGGCAATCGGCTACACTCTTGCTCCCTATTACAGTCGAATGAAGGACACCGAATTGTTGCATGTCTTCTACAATGATGAAGTGAGCTATTTATTTGTTATTTATCATAGATAAATAGCAATAAGTGCTCAGATATTGTCCATGAAGCGGCTATTTTGTTCCTGATCTGTGACTCTGTACTGTGCGTAGCTTACCATCTCAAGTACTCACTGATAAGGGTCATGTGTCCGTGATGTTTTGATAGAGAGCGAAGTCAGCTCTCACAAATCTGCATGCTATTTCGTCGGTCAGAGAAATAGTTGGAATGAGAAGGGTACATTATAGCTTTGATGTCTGATGTCGCTGAAAAACGTGAACTCTTCGCTGATTAGATCAACATAGACAGGATGTGAATACGAGAGATGTCAGCGAGTGATCAGAGGTGGTAAAATACTGCACATTTATGTGACGTCTTCAGCCCGCGGAAAACAACACAAAGATCTTTGAAATGGCGGCAAATATCAGTGGCGCGGCCTCGGTTCAGACAGGACACACGAAAGGTAAACAGGGAAGATTGAAATTATTCATCATGAAACAACGACATTCTATGAAACAGACATGAATAATGATTTTAGTAGTATAATGAAAGATAAAATGCACAATGGGCCCAGAATACAGTCCATATCAGGCGTTCTCCTCTTCGATAAGGCTCAGGGATCGGGAATCTGGCTGATCCACTCGGTTCCAAAGTTCCCACCTGCTGATAAGTATGTCGATACATGCCAAATACCGTATTTCTCGCGAAGTATCTCTAAGTGAAAATCAAATTGAGATACGTCTATCCTGCGACAGGCACAGACTATGGCCAGCAGTTCCTCTGTTTGACACTCGATGTGAAGACACTCGCCGAGTTGGGTGCGTTTTGCTTTCTCAGTTTTATGGACAGCAAGTGGAAGTAGATAGCCGTTCTTGAGAAGATTATAAATCAACTTCAGTAGTGAAAGCAGCCTATTTCGTTATATTTATTTAATTGTACTCCAATAGTACATGGTATTTCAGGTACGGTTCTCTACTACAATCACCCCGATGTTTATTCCTCGCGTCTTCCTGATTGGGCTGCACAGATGGCTCCTGATTTGGCCAAGGTTACTCGTTTGAAATATTATTTTTAAAAAATATTTAAAATAGCGGTTCACATCTGCTTTTATCCGCAGTTACAATTACTGCTACTATAGTCACATTTCACATATTTGAGGTGATCAACAAGCAGTACAACAGTGATCCATCGAAGACGAAGCTAAAGCAGAGTCTCGCAGTAAAAGGAGTGTCTACGAAGATGGATGTCTTTGCCAAGACGCACCTATTCAATGACGGTTCTTTTTTAAAATTTTTTATCAAAATAATAAAAAAAACAATAATTTTTAAAGATCTCTGGGCTGGATTCGTGGCTCCTTCGTATGGTTCTCTCGAGGTGGAAACGTGGCGAAGAGGCGATCTCATTCCCACGGTCTGCAACAGTCCCAATCCAGTGTTCGACGCACAGGAAATCAAGGTGAATTTGCTGTCCATTGCATCACTGTAGAGGCTGTATTCATGAACCTCGCTAACTAGAGGTGTATTTACAATCAACAACAGCCGATGTTCATGTATAGTGCGTGCGGGATGATAAGCGTTATTAAGCTATCAGATATCGCATTTCAGGTCGGTGGATCGGCGCAATTCAGTTACACGAAGGATCATTCGAAGTACGGAAGAACACTGGATGGATCAAAGAACAAAGTCGTGTGCATTGGAGACATCAACCGAATGGTGAGTTCTATCTCTGATAATTCTTCTCCAATTTAGCATTTTCTCATTTGAATTAACCGAAAATATAAAATATTGTACTTGCAGTCCTCTCAATAATCTCGTGGTGGAGGAACGGTGTGCATTACAGACGCCGACCTGTGGAAGGCGTACGATCTGATCACGGAGGTAATGAGAATGTCTGACTCTCTCGATTTCAAGTGCTCTCTCGTTTGAGCTCGGTCAGAGAGTTATTGAATGCAGATTCATCACAGACTCACATTGCAGATCCCGAAATGCTGAGTGAGGGACGACTGCTCATCTTCCTTTCAAAATGTGTACACTATGAGATAAAGTTCACATTCATTCAGTGGCAGAGAAGATCAATCCCATTGTTCACCCGTTAACGTTACACACAAACACTAACACTTCGAATAACTAACTTGAGCTAACCTCGATTACAGAGCGAGTGATGGTGATTTGGCACGCAGCCAACTCGCCATAACTCAGCTCAGAGATGAGATATCAACATGAAAGCTTCACGACTTTTGTTCGGGTTATCAATAGTAACAACACTGGATTGTTAGATTAGTTACGAAAATGTTCATATTTCTCCTTCATTAACGCGACTTTCTTGGTAGCGTACATGCTATTCACGTGAAGGGGAAACAGCGGGGAGAGGCGAGGGAGATGAGAGACAGGAGGAGAGACTCGAATTGTGCCCGCCTTTTATGATTCCACAGACGTCCAAGGCGTCTTTGGGAAACCAAATTGGGTAGGAATTCGCTTTGTTCAGGTTTTCCGTGAGTTTCTGTCTCTCCCAAAGCCGAGTTATCTTAAATAAAAAAGAGTTATTCATCCGACACAAATACAGCTAAGCAACAACACTGTAAAAAAATACAAGCCGAGAGAAGCTGAGACTCTGAGTGCTATTTTCCTCGCCACAAATTGCCTTCGCTAGGCTGAGATATAAATATAAAAGTCCGTAACAAGGGAACTCATCTTCAACGCTGCCCGCAGCTCCAGCACTCTACGGATACGTGAAAATACATCCCCAAAATCTTAATTGAGCCTATGCGAGCACGGGAAACTGCTTCCTTCATTATGCGAAAAATCGAAATAAAATATAGTCCGTTTAAATAACAGTTTATTATTTGTTTCTAGTATCTCACATGGCAATTTCTTTATTACCACACAAAAAGGTAATATTTCAACAAGCCCAAGCCCCAGTTGTGAACGATGATTCACTATGGCATATCATATTTTGAATAGATTGTTCCTTCTCAGAACATTCAAAAATTGCTCGAATTTTTCTCCAGATGGAAATTCGAAGTTCTTGAGCATACTGAAATAGATTTTTTGTTTAAATAATGTTCTTGCAAGAGTGATATAATCTCATGGTTCTTCCTTCTTACCTTTCGATGAATGGGATTCTTTAGTAGATATACGATCGAAGTCTGTGCGGGATTGAGGCAAAACAGTAACTGAAAAGGTTTGCTTAAAATCGGAATTAACTAGGAACGATACAAGAATGGACGATCGCATAGGAGCAAAAACGACTCCAGGAATGAAGGAAGTGTCGATAAACGTGAACAGGCAAAGAATGAGAATCGGGAAAAGAAACACAAAAGTCGTATTGAACATCTGTAATTTTGCAATAATAATGCGTTTTCTCTTGACCGAACCTGCGACGATAAAACAGCAAACATTCTTCGTGACATTTGATCTGTGTGCCGAGCTAATCGTATCTGTAATGACACAATAATCGGCAGAAATAATAGTAAAACATCACATTCCGAACTTTGTTGATCATCGCAATAGACTGCGTCATGAGTGTGAACATTACAGGCCCCAAAATTACAACAGCCACACCGATGGAGATGAGGGCTGTTGTTTCACGATTATTGGAGATAATTTATGCAATTTACCAGATTTAAAGTATTGTGCGTTTCCGGGTGATCCGAACATGAAAACTATTCCTCCTCTCTGTAGCAACCATGCAATTTCCGGATCCTGGTTGAAAATATAAGTTCTCTTACTAACCTAGAATTTCTACGTGCGTCACATCTTAGTGTACCCATCTGCTATAGCACAGGGAACTGTGGGAACTAATACTTTGTCTGCTCGGTAATGATATGTTCTGTAGACTGAAGTACCTGCATGAGTTCTGCCGCATTATCGCAGTCTCGGGCGAATATTGCCCAGGCTGCGACAATCATCGTGAGAACTAGAACAATGGCTGAATAGAGTGCTATTTGCTGTCTGAAAATAAGTGAATTAGTGAGTGTATCGAGTGGTTCTATTGTTTACTGCTGAATTCAAACGAATATACCTCATACTCAGTTGCGTTTTATTGCTCATACGAATAAATGACTGATGTAATCGAAGCATGAGAAAAGTGAAAGGCAGAATTTCTAATATTATGAAGAATACGAACAGTGTCTGATGTAATCGTTTACGTATGTCCAAAACTTGTTCTCACTATTAATAGGCGCTTGGGAAGTCCCAAGCGACAAATCGGCCCGTCGCAATAGATGGCATCGTAAGGAAAGATGAAGTAGGGTCGGAATGCAATCGAAAAGTACCATTCGTTCAGCACGATACTTATCTGAGCAAAATTGTTTAATTATTTTCTAAACTACACGCACGGTATTCCATATATAACCGATTTTTATGTCACGGCTCATTGACTGGCTCTTAAATATGAGGAAATAGAACACCGCGGGATGTATGGTTAATGCGGATAAAATAGACAAAGTAATCTGGAATCTGGAATGAGCAATGTATTAAAGGTGGGAATGTCGTTTTAATGATAGCAGGCTAGAATATACTACATAATCATATTTAGGAAAAATAACGAACCTGTTGGTAAAATCGAGAAACAACTTTTTATCATACTCGAATCCAAACTGAAGAACTTCACTAGACATGTACGCAAGTGAGAAGAATAAGAATACTGAGCACTGAGAGGCCTCCTTTCTAGCAATTACTCTTTGACTCGTCTGAAGAGTCTGGAGAGTTCGTATGCGTGGGACTAATAGTTACTGCATCATTTCAGTTACAGAAAATAACCGTCTGTGAGACCAGACATTAAGTTGTTGGCTTGCTAGACAAGAATCGAAATGCGGAGAACAGAATTCCACATGAGCGCGACAGTAATTTTATCAAGTGAAATGAGAGAAAGGGAATAATGCCCTAGTAAAACAGCTCCAAAGAAGTACATCCATTGAACATACATACTTTGGCGGATAATGAAATACGAAATCATCATTTTTTGAATCAGCACTTAGCAATGCCCACGTTGCATGTATTAATATTATTAATATTATGAAATAAAGTAGTTCAGTTATCAGTCTAAGTTAAAGAGCATACGAACTCGCGATTGCAAAATTTAATTGTTTGACTTGCTCTTCGTTCAGAATTTTATTGGGATGAAACAACGTCTCAGATTCTCAAGGTGCGAATTATTAACAGCAGCTGAAACACTTTTAGTAATTGCACAGGTTTGCTAGCAACTTACCCAGTTTCTTCTCGCTTGAGGAAGCTTAGTTCTCAGATGACGACTAGGAAGCTGGGCGATATCATTGTGTTCGTTTCATTTATTAGATATTTTCGAAATCAATAAATCGTAGATCCATCCCAATTTATGGAGATTACGATTATGTCAAACCGGGTGAATGTACTAAAATCTATTTCACAATGGTTGCTATTGAATTCACCGTCATTGTATACAACTCTATCTCAGCCAGTCTAGGCATTGCTATTGTTCGAAAGGTAAGTATGCATTTGAAAAGTGTCTTTGCCATATTTATCGTTAAGTCGTCGCTTTTCCATCGAAATATGCTCAATCTCGGCATTGTCCTACTCACCAACGCTTATTTGCATCTTATTTCCCGTTCGATTCTGCTACTCGTACAGTTTAAGTTTCTCAAAGTTGAAGGTAGAATTAAATAATTTCTCTCACCAGGCAGAATCTTTCAGAGTCCGAGTTCTTCACTGGTATCAACACTATCATAATGTTCGCGTCAGTGTTGAGAGGCTATCAATGCATGTCGACTGTAGTGTTGTTTGGATCGCTCGTTAGCAAAAATTTTTCGAAAATTATTTAATATTTCGTACAGGTGATAGAGCGATTCTTCGCAACAATTTTTTTGAACAGTTATGAAAATAAAAAGCGGACTTGGATATCGTATTCGCTAATATTTTTCACTATTACACTCAGTTTTTTACTGGGATTCTCCAACACTTTCAGTGAGTCATCTAGTTCTTGTTAACAACAAATACGATTTGCCCAACTTCTTTTGCAGTTTCTTCTACTTTCACTGGGGAAGTTGCGATTTCAATCGTGCGTGGTTACACCTGCTTTCCCGCAATGGTAAATGCCAATTTTCCTTTTGGTCTTTTGAAGTTGCCGAGAAATACAAATGACTGATTCGATTTTAGATTGCAATTGTTATTGTATTCATCAACCATAGGCGTGTAAATCTCATTTTGCTGAGTATCAATTATTCTCTGGGCGCTAAGTATCAGCTGAAGGAGAATATGAGAGCATTTAAGGTTTTCTTGATTTTTCCCTAATTTTATGAATATATTGGCAGTTTATACTGCTACTCATAGTCTGGATCCTCTCTGGTGTCGGATGCGCATGCTTAATATTTCTTTACAGTAAGTAATGTATTATGTTCTCCCTTACGTCACACAGCGATATATGAAAAAGGATCGATTAAAATGTAAAAAAATGAGCATATTCAGGTGATTGGCACAGTACAGACCTCAACATCATTGCTCTAGGCGGCGCGGCGTATGAAACTGTGACCACCACGTGAGTTTGCTACTTTTTGCGTCATATGCTTGATGCATATGCATAAAAATGCTTGAGGTAGACGGGCAAACCTTTAAAAGTGGTTCTTTTGTTCAGCACCTACGGCTGCGGCCTGACGACATGCTTGCTCTCGCAAACTGAGTGGAGAATTGCACTTTGGTCGAAACTATCCCGACTCACATTGTTGTGCAGGTAACGCTTCCTAAATGGTATACTTATTCAGATCATAAATATTGTTGAAAGTGCTGTAATTTTGTTAGCGTTAATTTTCTGAAATCTAATGTAATTGCAGGTGCCATTCTGAAGAGAAAGCGCCAGCAATTCCATCTCGCCTGCCTCTCTCCTTTCACGGAAATCTTGCAAGATGTATCGATGACGTCAGCTCTGCTTACTTCAACATCCTATTCAGCGAGTGGAATAGAGTTTATGAGTCGAGATCCAGACAATAAACACTTTTATCGAATATTAGAGAATCCTCAAATCAATTGGTTCTATAACCGCACTCTAGCAGCGTAATTGGGATTGCAGTCTATTCCCATTCAGATCCATCAGTATGCAAGTAAGGACGAGAGAGACATTATATATTCCAAGGAATAGAGCCGATCGGTTGATCTGGGATAGGATAATGACATTTATTTCTGGAAATTTAAAGAAAGATACCTCGATGCTCGGGTCTAAAATTACATCGCTTCCTTTGCATACGAGTGATCTCGCAGCACACTCTCCATCCGTGTTGATAGTGTCTGACATAAAGGGACGCGCCATTTTACCATTTGATGTGATGGTAATGAGAGAGGCAGAGCAGCATTTGCAGTCAGCACAGGCTGCAATTGTCCTTCTTTCGTTATGAAAAGGTAGTTTGGTATGCAACTCCCATGTTTCCGAGATATATTGCTCAATGTTTTCCTTATTCTGAAAAATGTTTGGTAAATTAAGAAAAAGCTTTAATTTTCTTTATTTTATTTTCTGGTCAATCAGAATAAAGCAAAATCGACCGTCAGAAACCTTAACAGAGAAAACAAGAAGAAGAGCAGTGAAGAGAGCTGTCATTTCTGGAATTCACTGATTAATAACTACGAGTAAAAGTGGGGAGTGAAAGTATCTCGATTGACGGAATGTTTTTTTCACGTTTTCAAAGAGGAAAAGAGCGAATCAAAGCAATTAATGCAAATCCTTAAATATGAAAAACGAGCCATTTACCTAGCATCATGAAGTGACGAGAGAATAACGTGTATTTTGCACTAGGATTTAGAAGGAAATCCAAACAAGCATTGAGAAAGGCTCAGATGGAGAATTTCTAAACAAGTTGGCAAAATGAATCACCGAATTCTCCCAAATCACCAATAAGCAAGAAGAGAGAAAGCAAAGAAGAGAGAAAGCAATTTCAAAAATGAGTAATCCGTCTATCGGCATTTCTCGGGGTTTACTTTTGCTAATCTCTTCTGTGCGACGTTCTCAAAAGTTTCTGCTCAGCCCTAAATTGTGACGGCACACAATGTCTTCACCCCGTCATTTATCTTTAAAAAAATTAATTGAAATAATATAATGTTAGGAGATAGGACAAGGAAAATTATCAATTTTATGCTTCAATTTTTTTCTCTTGAATGAGGAATTAGTTCTGAGAAACGGACTGAGCGATAAAATTCGGCACAATAAACATTCGTCTGTATGGAGGTAGATAGAGCAAGTTGATGATGGGCGAAGCAAAACAAATGAAGGACATCGCCTGAATGTATCATTCCAAAACTTTTAGCCTTCGGATAATAACCATTATCATCAGTCGTTGTGGTATTTCAGCCGAGAAGGGAAGGAACTTTGCCAGTGACCAATAAGTAACACTCAGCAGAGCGCCTAATGGCAGCAGAGATTGATAGGTTAGCGTCTGCAAAAATGCAATTATTAATAATTGGATATTTTGAACCTTTGCAATGCTGCTGTGGTGCACTCGATCGGTTGAGATCTGAGATTAAATCCGATAAATTGTAATCACACAGTAATTTTTACACTTGTCGTAATTTTCCGAATAAGATGACGACGTGCGATAAATATTAGAATGAGTAGTAAAGGCGATTCACTTGCTGTGAATATGATTACTGCTGTAGCACGGACAGTTTCGAGTTGAGGTAGGGCTAAGAGCAACATTATTAACATTGGTTACTCATTTTTACTCACATGCCGTAACATAATTAGAGACCGCAATGTGTATTGACTTTTCCATCGACTGTACTCAAGACAGTAGCCAAACTGTCCCTCAGGACCCTAATAACATCATACTTTTGGACTTTTGTGAAAATCTTTTCTCTAAGCCGCGATAGGGCTAAAAATGTGCACTCAAATTTTCCTACTAGCTCGATTCAAGATCGGGTCGTAATACATAGGGGGCGGAGCCTAAATCAGTGCTCAGTGATCATGAGGGATCGAGAGAGCCACCCCCAACATGCGTCGATAGTGCAATGGTAGCGCATCTGCTTTGAGATCCGACCCTTTGTGGTTCGAGTCCGCATGGTAGCAAGAATTTTGCAAATGATAGAGATAAACAGCGGAAGTCGGCATTTGAACATGCGCGTACTGCATCAATCTTTGAAAGGAGCGGGCAAATTTCAAACACTTCTGTTTTTGGCGTTTTTTTGTTTTGATCTTCTCATAAAAATAGAAAGAATATACTGCGAGAGACGCACTTGTGTACGATCACTAGAAAGCACTAAATCCACTACCCAGGCACTTATTTTGTTGTTTTTGACCTGCTCAAAGTTGTTCGATCAAGATGCGTCTCGGCTCATTTATAGAGGATGGTAATAGCTACACAACGATCACTTGGTCGTTCAAAACGGTTGAGAACTAAGACTGCCCCGCCTCGGCGCAGGTTTTCGTCGATTTCGCGTCCCCACCAAGTGGGCGGAGCTTGCGGTCTCTAAACATACTGCTCTATACCTAACGATGCCGATATTTCGGGACAAACGTCAATTAATACACTGAACAGAAGGTGCTGAAACGCAATGTGCTTTTAATGAGGTTTGTGAAATTTTTGATTAACAATATTCGTTGCTGATACGACTAACGATCCAATGCAAACGACTCGAATAAAGATAAGGGGCCGAGCTATTTGAAGATATTTTGATTTCTCCAGAACATATAACCGATAGCAAAACGAAAGAAGAATAAGTAGCGTCGAATTGTTGGAGAGACTCATTTGAATTGCTGCAAGTCAAATCATAATATTGAATTTCGAAATTTGAACCATGATTCAGGCTGCAAAACTGCTTGCTAACAACAGAGCAAGGACCGAGGAAGACAAGAATCGTAGCGTCATCCGGCCCATTCACAACTCTTCAATTGACGTTAGAAATCAAACCAATATCAGAAACTGCCGAAGATATAACGAACCTCGTGCAAGCAAACATTCCTGAAATTGCCTGCACCATATCAATCAATGATGTGGTCGTAATGAAAATTGAGTAACCACGCATGTTGTGCGGTGTCCTAAAACGAATGTTAAAATTATGTTAAACACCAGTATGTTACCTGTACTTTATTGCAACGAGAAGCGTGATATTGAAAGCTACTGCTAGCAAACTAACGGTGAACTGAATACATAAATGCGCCTGGTCCGCTCGAGTAAGCATTTATGGTGTCGATAGTATCTGATTCGCGCAATAATAGATGAGAGAAGATTAGTGGTAACCTTTTCATTGATAAGATTGTTATTCAAAACAATTCAATGAGTTCTTTATCGCTGAGTTAACGTCCGTACTATTTTCGACTAATGAATCTCTGCAATTACGTGAATTGACAATTATCGTAGCTATCGGCCTGTACTCTATTACATGCTGTTCTGTCTCTCTCTTCTCGACATGTTCGCGATCACGGTTAATTGCGCCATATTCGGATATTTTCAGTTTCTGAAACGATTATATGAGCCCGTTCGTGTAAAAATCGGACAATCGTTGGCACAGCCCAAAAAGGTCGATTCTCTGCAACTCCGGTTTTTGGGGTTCTCGGGGATGCTGATGACGATAGGCATATTCATTTTCTATGTTGAGCCTTCGTTGGCTTCAGACGGCGTCACGTCGAAAACCGTTTTTATTTTATTTCGACTTACCCGATTGCACT